>CM042855.1:15940963-16185963 GCA_023658055.1 Thaleichthys pacificus | reverse complement strand
TTTACACAACCCCAGATACTGTACTGCAGACCTGTGGCACAGTAAGATGTACACATGGTTTTAATCTGCAGTAGGTGGACCAACCAAAGCCTTAGAAGAATCATTGTAATTATAAATAGACATATGCTTAAGGGGAAACCATTCCCCAACATAATTCCTTGGGAAAAATCAGTTAAATGCTGAACGGAATGTCTGTTTATTAAGACGGTAATTAAGGGAAGAACGTAAAAAAAAAATTGGCCTCGCCGTCGAGGACAGAGAAAAATAAGAGAATATTTAGGTTTTCCTTTAAGAAATCAGGCCGATTATGTGGTCCTTTTCACTTGCTGTTTCTGTCATGAGTCTTTATTTCCGAATATAAATAATATATGTGTTGTGCTTGAATCTTTGGGAGTTTGTTCTAAAGTGAATTAATACGTAAAAGGTTGGTGATATGCATTCTAATGCTGAGATTACCCTTTTGCGAAGACCTACAACTCTAGTGTAGCATCAATGAGGCTAGTATTTATCGTCAACACTCCCACTGAACCTCTCGTTCTTTTTGTCTTTGAAACCTTTCACTGCTTTCTCATGAATAAATAAACGTTTTCATCCTTTACCCCTCAACTTTTCCCTCTTACAGCTTTGCTAAGTTTAGCGTGCCTATGTAGTGCACACATTCGGCTCTCTTCTGTGTGAAACTCTGACTTTCAGATGACCTCCCTCTCCCAGGTTAACTAATGTCGTACAATGATCAGAGGGCTGTCCCCAGAGAGAATTACCTCAAACATGACTCTACCTTGACCCAGTTTTTTTTTCCTTGAGGAAAGTGTAACCACGATTAGGGGAGGAAGTGAGTTTGAATAAACAGCCCTTTACAGCGCTTCCATTGTGCTTTGTTCACACGTTACTGCGGTAACCGTCCAGGCAACCGCTGTTAGACATTAACCTCTAAATTACCAAAGCTCACAAAAGTGAACACACATGGACACACAGACAGATCCGTACACACAATTACACAGTTGTGTTTAACCACTCAAGACACACACACACATATACAGCAATGTGAACAGATGCCATGTGTGTACATGTTTCTCATCATTGTGGAAAGGGAGCACTGAAAAACATAACCTCATCTGGCTTTGTGGTAGCATAACATTACTCTATTTTTATGTTTTCGTATTATATCATAAATATGTCACTTTACAGCAACCACATTGCAATCAGCTTATCTAGTAGACAAGGAATGATCGAAGACAATAATATATAACTCTGGCAACTCGAAAGGTATTAGGAATCTGTTCCCCATTTCCCATCCTGCATGGGAAACACCGGTGTAGAGCAGTTACTGTAAGAGTTTAGCAGTCAAACATTAAACGCAAAAAAGAGAACAGAAGTACTAATGTCTGAAACACCCATGTGGGACATGGGGCCGTCTTAAAGGGAGTGATGCAGTGCAGCTAGGACGTTTTAATTTAGGCCGCAAAAACACTTGGATAACTGATTCAAACGCATTCAGACAACACATTTGGGTAGATTTATTATAAGTTCACGCAAGGTTCACAGACATAATTACCGATTTTGATGGCTGTTGGCCAGAACTAAACCGTGTCGAATCGGCATGGATTGAATTGACATCAGGGTCATATTTGTTGAGTTGACCAAATGTAATTCTCTCACAGGATTGGCTGACTTCCTCCCACTTCACACATAACCAGTCATGACAGCTATTTTGTTTTGCACAGTGACACCAATATGACACTTAATGCGAATTGTTTTTTTTAAATTTCCAACCCGTTACCAGCTAATGGACCAATCACTAGTAGTCCCAGAGCGGCTCTGTTGAAACAGCACCGGCCAGGTGATGAAACTGTACCCAACAATGAATTCTCTTTTTTTTTGCAGCTTATGGACCAATGCAATCACTCTCACCATCTGCTGCGTATTAAGGCTCAGCTTTGGCTACCAGCTACAGGTGCAGTAAATTCCAGGGCCTGCTTTTGGATATTTATTGCCTTTAGGTTTACAGTCGGTCAGGCAAAAGAAGCTGAACCTCACTATGGGAATTTTTTCATGCCATTAAAAAATGATTTGGCTTCGTGGGACCGTTGCCTGTTGTAATGATTCAATCTGCTCAGCACATGCTCCTGTTTCCAACAGGAAGTGTGACATCTGCTCGGCACACTTCCTGTATCCAACAGGAAGTGTGACATCTGCTCGGCACACTTCCTGTATCCAACAGGAAGTGTGACTGTTGTGACACCTAGACACTCTGGAGGGGGACAACGACTGAAGGGTCTGTGTGTTGGTGCGTGGGTGTGTGTAGCCTGTCCGCTTTAGGCAACCTCAGTCCTCTCTCTACATGTTAGGTGATCATTTGTCAACCTTCAATTGTTTTATCTCTTCCACAAAAAAAGAACTATAATGGCAATATCAGACAAAATCAGTGACGGCTTGATTGACAGCATGACCCAGTTTAACAATACCCAGCAGTCATGATCCATCTCAGCCCTCTAAAACCAGATCAGAATCACAAAACAGGAGCGGATTCAAGAAATACCCCTGCC
Source organism: Thaleichthys pacificus (assembly GCA_023658055.1). Taxonomy (NCBI): domain Eukaryota; kingdom Metazoa; phylum Chordata; class Actinopteri; order Osmeriformes; family Osmeridae; genus Thaleichthys; species Thaleichthys pacificus. The sequence continues at coordinate 16,183,417 of CM042855.1, read as the reverse complement.
TCAGTCTCCTGCCTCAGTCTCCTGCCTCAGTCTCCTGCCTCCAAAATAATTTTTCACAAAAGATTGTGGAGAATAAGACATTTTCAGAACTAAACGTTGATGATCTGGAGGATCTACAACAACAGGTTAGAAGATCGTCTTTTCCACAAGTCAGTGACATACAACTCATGCTGTAAAATCTCTGTACACAATCCTTGTTCCCAGCCAGCGGCTCAGCAGGTGGGTTAGTAAACAGCCCCTCCTCGGTGGGAAGCTTACAGTAGGAGTACCTGTGAGGGCCTGATCTGAAGAGGAAACGTCATCCAGCACTTCCCCCAGTTTTCTGTCAGTCACAACAGGGGCCCTGTAGGGCCGTCTGTTAACACATCCGGATGCAGCGGCAAAACATCCGCGGACCATATCGAATAGCCCAACCTGACACCACACAACCTGAGTGAGCGTGCGTGTGTAGGAGTGTGTGTGTGTGTGTAGGAGTGTGTGTGTGTGTGTGGGGTGTGCGTGTGTGTAGGGGTCAGCGCTGAAAGAGGAAAGATGGCCACTGGGGTTTTATGAGTCTGAGTGTCTGAGTTTTTGAGACACTTTGTAACTCTTCAGACTGTTCTGAACTGTATGTGTTTTGGAGGCCTCTCTCTCACTCCCCTCTCTCTCCCTCCCCCCCCTCTCTCTCTCCCTCCCTCTCTCCCCCCCCCTCTCTCCCTCTCTCTCCATCCCCCCTTCTCTCTCTTTCCCCCGCTCTCTCCCTCCCTCTCTCCTCTCCCTCTCTCTCCATCCCCCCCTCTCTCTCCCCCCCCTCTCTCCCTCTCTCTCCATCCCCCCTTCTCTCTCTCCCCCCACTCTCTCCCTCCCTCTCTCTCGTCACAGATTCTCTTTCTCGACTGCATTCCATGGGCAGCTCTACAGATAAGCTGGTGAAAATGCTGGATAGCTAGAGTAAGGCAACCCACTGCTGTATTTCTATATATAACTTTAGTGCAACTGTTGCCTTGAGCTGATATTGCAATCTTTTACAGCACATTATGAAGTGTCTTTAAACAGTTTGGTAGGAAAGAGAAAGCTAAAGAAACATTTCATTTAATCTCATGTACTCTCTAGTATTCTTAGTAGGTAATCATGGGGGTCAGATGGCTGAGCGGTTAGGGAGTCGGGCTAGTAATCAGAAAGTTGTTGGTTCGATTCCCGGCTGTGCCAAATGACGTTGTGTCCTTGGGCAAGGCACTTCACCCTACTTGCTTCGGGGAGAACGTCCCTGTACTTACTGTAAGTCGCTCTGGATAAGAGCGTCTGCTAAATGACTAAATGTAAAAAAAAATGTAATCAGTTATAATACTGGGACCATTATGGTTAAAGGAAACCGCCTGTGTGGCCAACTATAAAGAACAGAAGTAGGTGGGTAAAGTATTATTTTTAAGCTGTAGGTTGGACACTATAATTTACCAACCTACTGATAACAATTATCCTAAAGGCACAGCACTAGAACGAAAGTGAACACTTAACATAAACTGTCATTCACTAATCCTTTCCTGAGGTAATGAAACATTTTCTAGGCACACCCTGTACGTAAGGGCTAGTGTGAGTATGATCATGAACTGACCATGCAAACGCATGAATCGTTGTTTAATAATGACACACACCAAGGCTAGATTGAACTCTTTCGACACCTCGGCCCGTCCCGGTGATTACATCTCTGCTCCACACCAGGACTCTCCTCAGGTTACAAATGATTCCCTCAACAGTTCTGAGCAGCCTCTAATTAGTGCCGACACCAGTGTCCTGCGTCGTAAAAAACAAGATTGGATGTCACTCCTGCTTACTTATACTTTCACTGCAGACATCTATTTGCGTTGCAGACACAGCTTTGACCTCTTTGGATTATGACCTTTGACCTCAGGTATCGCCTGTTTGCATGTTGCTGCGTACCATGCAGAAGCGTTCAGATGACTCCAATCGTTAAATTGAATGGCTTTTAATGCATGATTGCTGCCAATAAATCAAACCATATAATCGTGTTGAGGGTTAACTTGTAAAAGTGAAAACCATCAAAATTCGAAATTAATCTATTATGGACACTGAAGCTGTAAAATAAATATATAAAATAAAATACTTTATAAAAAACCTCTCGTGAAGTCTTACTCCCGTTAGTGGGTGGCCAAATCCACTTCAATACCAACTGTCAAAAGAAGAATGTATATCAAAGCTAATCCCTGATGTGTTATGGAAGTGATGGTTAACTAAAGAACAAAAGGCTGTCAAGACAAGTTTTACCCACACTGGTCGACGAGCCTCACCCTCCGCCCTGCACCGGTCGCTGACAGACGGAACACATCTTACCCTCGCAGCTGTGAGGTCTGCTGGAGGACCACGCTTAAGGCTTCTCCACAGCCACATCTGTGTGCCGGGACAGCTGGATGCTTGGGCTAAATCACAGTTTTATCCTGGCCGTCCAGATTGGAAGACAGCCTGCTTCTCTCCAGATCCAGATACTGCCATTACGGCTGATTAGACATCCAGGTTTTGGGGGTGGAAACTATACTTAAGACTAATGGGATGATCACCGTCCTCTTTGTAGCTTTAGAAGGTTTAAAGCGAGACACGTGATTTAGTGAGAATACCTCAGGAAACTCGGAAGAATGAGTCGGTTTACACAGTTGTTTTGACTGAGCTAGCTTGTCTCCCGACCACGAAAATACACTGGAAACCCCAATGTGCTGTATCTCCAGTTGCAAAATGCACCACATTCACACCCAACAGAGCCAGAGATTAACGCACTTTAACTCCCACGGGCCATTACCGTAATCTTACTGCTTAAATGAAAAGATTACATCGTCGGCTTTCTCACCAAAAGACCACACTTGTTTCACTGGTGCACGTCATGCATATAGCGTTACATCTATTAAGCAAGAGCCACCTACATCACAGCAGCTTCATAGTAGAGGCTGTTCATTTCACTATCTGCTGGGACTTTCAAAAACACTGGGCTTTTCAGCGGCCCCCTTTAATGAGCTTTGAGCTGTGCAAGCAGATTTGGGGCGAGGCTTTCAAGGGCCTGATGTGATTTTCAGCTGCGGTCAATTGAATGATTAAATCCGAGCAAGGGCAGCAAGAGACTTGCACAGAGGAACATTTCAATCCGGGCAATTACCGTGGAAACGAAAAAGGAGTTGTTATGACTCAGATTTTATCTTTAAACATTTTCTCTTTTTTAAAGAGCCTTACCCTGGTAATTAGCCACCTCCCTGTTGTGTTCTCACTACCTGGCAGGTCCTGTTGCCGGGGGAGCAGATGAGCAGTGGAGGGGTCAAGAGGTCGGAGAAGGACCCAGGTCATTAAAACAACTCAGCCAAACCTCTCTCCCTCATCCATGCCAAAAAACATCCGTGCCCTACAAACTCCACACCTTAACAGAGCCCTGCGAACACATCGCTTCCACTTGGCGTAGTTTTCACTTAGAAACTTGTTTTGCACCTGGTCTTTTGCAGTTGGCATATGTGTTCGCGTTGGAGAATAGAGGATTGGATGTTACTGTTTCTCAGGGGAGGTCTAGGAGGGGCTTTAACAGCTGGAGGTGAACTGGATGAGTAGTCTAGGAAGAAAAAACACAGCAGTTCTATACTTGGTCGACTTGAGTGACACTGAATATTCAGATCTATGAATATGCCCATGTTGTGTAACATTAAACCATACTGTAGACTATTAGGGGTTTTATTAGACTGTAGCCTACAAATAGTTTCTATCATGTACAAAAGTAACCTAGTGTATTATAGCAACACATGTACAAGTTTACATTTGAGATTTTTGAGCCATTTTGATTCATCAACCCACTAGACTCTAGTGGGTTGATGAATCAAACTGGCTCAAAAGGCTGCCAAAGGCTGCTGACGCACGTTTCCACTGACTGCTGGGGAAAGTGACAGTTGAAGAAAAATAAGTGGTTGAATATAATTTGCCATTTTAACCCAGCCTTATCATCTAACCCAGTGCTTCCCAACCCTGGTCCTCAGGGCACCCTGTCCTGCCTGTTTTAGATGTTTACCTGCTCCAACACACCTGATTCAAATGAATGGTCATAAGCAGGCTTCTGCAGAGCTGGATAACGACCCGTTCATTTGAATCAGGTGTGTTGGAGCAGGGAAACATCTAAAACATGCAGGACAGGGGGCACCTGAGAACCAGGGTTGAGAACCACTGATCTAACCCTTTGAGCTAAACAGCAGCTGATCCGACTGTTATCCTATGTACTGTTAATGTACCAATGACTACGGTCAGTTTGGTTTTCAATTCGAGCGCACGGTCGGTCTTCAATTATGCCAAAGAATACGGCCTGAGAAGCGGTCCAATGCGTTTCGTATAGACAACACCATAACTTACAGTAAGGGCTGCGTGGCCCAATGGCTGAGGTAGAAAAACGTTCAGCACTCTGCATTTAGGTGCTCCATTAACAGCCTACACAGGGTATTAAGCTTCTGACTGTCCCGATTTGTCAAAAAGACCTCTGGCCTTTCTTCCTTTACCGTGAATGCTCATGAAACAGGTGCTCAATCATGTGTGCTGTTTACATCTAAAAATAGCCATTGCGTAAGACAAATGTTATCTGGTAAATAATAGAGAAATGGAATTATAATACCAGCCGGTTAAAGCTTTGATATTATCTTTAGCAGCGATGATGAATATTCATGTGGATGCGCTTAGATAAAAATGCTGTATAATTTGCTGGGAATGAGGCTTCCAAAAAACGGAAGCTTTTCTATGATGTGCTGTAACATTCAAACAGCCTATAAATTTAAAATATGGAAGTAAGAATAAGTTGTTTTTCTTGATTGTGTGAGAGGAAACAGTTACTTAATTAGGCAAATGGGGATAACAACTGCCTGGGTTGACTACCAAACGAGCACACAAAGACGTCTACTCCCCACAATAGACACAGAATTTTTATATATTTTGTTAATTGGGTGTATTTTTGCACTACATAGACAGTGTCTGTGTCAAAATGTGCGTTTTGTTCTCGCAAACATTGCCCCCGAAAAGTGAAGCTAACGGTAGCTAACTAGCTAGCCACAGTCACCTAAACTACGTCACAAACCTGCACACGTTTACCTACAGTAGAACATCAGTTCAGTTATTGTAGCTAGCTGGCTAAAACTGCAGAAACACTACAGGCACAGGCCAGGGTGATAACATCTTATGTAGCTAGCTATGTTTCCAGACTGTGATATCAACACCCTGTGTTTTCACCCTTCGTAGCCTACTGGTTAGCTCTAGGAATCCCACACAGCAGTACAGACTGTACTACAGTTAGCCTATCTCAGCTGTAGAGTTATCCTACAAGTTACTTACCGCCGGTCCGGGGGTCAGTGAAGCTTGGAGCAAAACGGAGCACAGCCGGCTTCTCCAGGTGAGCAATGTCTGTTAGGATGCACTGTTCTGTAGCTGTGATATCCAGTTCTCCAAAGCACCGGCTGTGTAGCCAGCCTCAGTACTACTACCAACCAGTTAGCTAATTCGTCTTTGTTTTACCTGTATTTGTGCTGTTGAGGGAGTATTGTGGTGGGACTGATATATTATCAAAGCAATAATCCACGAGAGGGGGCGAGGGGGGAAAAAAACTAAATAAAAAAATAACACTGCCCCAGCTGCAACAGACACCAGCACACCTCACAATTTACCCAGAAATTGTAGGGGAGAGCGGGGTAAGTTGTGTAAAGTGTGACAACATACCCCGCTCTCCCCTACCCTTTCTAGTTCCGTTTCTTGTGCAAGGCCATAAGATGATATTAATCACCTGCTTCAAATGTTAAAGCAAGATGTTGTTTCAGAACTCATTCCAGCGTTCCAGAAAATGTTGCGTACTGATTTCCCCCTCCCTCTTCTGAGCAACACACTACATCAGAGATATCAAGGATCCCCAATTAAAAAGAAACATGACAGAGTCTGTCGCGTGCTACAACGATCTGAGCCAGATGCAAGTCAACTCGATGACACACTCTAAATCTTGCATGAGGGCTGTCAACAGGTGTGAAGCGAGACAACTTGTAGAACAAACTTTGGCTGCCGAGCCAGAAAATGAAAGATGGGAGTTTGACAAGCGGGGGGTGACATGATAGATTGTTCTTGTCAATGGCATCTCATTAGCCAGTAGGGCACCCAGGCTATTTTAATGCTGTCATCCATATGTGATAATGAGAAACAGCTGAGCAGATGTTTGTCCCGGGGGGGGGGGTGAAAAAACACCTTTGACACCTTCGCAGAGACTGACCTGTCGCCCGCCTACCAAGGAGTGAGACAGAGATTGGTTTATATATTTGGCCCACCTCCATGCTCCATAGTGACATAATACGAACCTGTCTTGCATGTCTTTGTCTCTAGGTAAATTCGTTTTAGCGATATCAGTGTTAAAGTGTTTGCGACGCTAAGCTACTGTAACATGAGAAGACACAAGAGTCTGTAGTGCTCACTGCCTCAGAGTTCGTCTGTTCAGCATCTGCGTTGCATTTCCAGTGTCATGATCCGATAATTACTACTGGGAAATACCCCATCTTAGGTACACACCCACCGTCCCTCTAAAATCAATATAACGCTGTCAAAATAAACTTTCGTAGACATGAAACATGACATTGTATGTATTGTATTCATTTAGCGGGGGTAGGGGGGAATTTGAACCTATAAACCTCACAATCCAAAATCAAATGCTCTAACCACTAAGCGACTCCCACGGTGCGCTGCCGTACACGGATCTCCCTCCATAAAGCTGTGATCATTAGAGGCAGTGATGGGAACTCACAGCTAATGTGTATTTTCATTCCATCTAGGTCCTGGTAATGGATACTCTCCCATGGGGCCCGGGCTGGTGTGGGTGCTTAGTGTCCAGCGAGGCTAGAGTTCAGGAACCCTATTTGTGCTTTGGGAAAAGCCAAGCATTCTCCAAATTGTGCGTGTGATTGGGTTACAGCTGTCCTGGGCCAGTGGCATACCGTCGTATATAAAACCCCAGCATGTGCAAATCTGCATGACCCAGCTATTCGGGGACAGCTAACTGAATCACTGAAGCAGTAATTACTGGGACAGGTGCATTTTTTATTTTTCCCCAGGAAAAAAAAAAACTGAAAAGAAAAGCTTTACACTTGGAATATTTCTCATCTCAAGTTAATGGACTCTGGGTTTTTTTCTCACTCGGATCCAATGACACATTAGGAAGACACAGCAGGGCTTGAATTCCTGCAGACATATCTGAGTTGTAGTATACGCTAAACGAGAGAAACTGGACGTGAGTCAGACGGCATATGAAGCCAGGGGGTTGAGCACAGTTGAGGCTGTTTGACTCACTGTGTCAAAGAAAACAACTGAGCTAAAGCCAGGTGTATTAAACGCACTGGCGCTAAAGTGCGCCTGATCGATCATTACTCCCTTCTGCGAATAAAAGGCTATAAAAGGCTTCCTATAAAAAAAAGGTTTCTTTTTTAGTTCTTTCAAACTGAAGTCTTAAAACAAATTATGTTGAACTCCTTTTCGCAAGAACAAGCTAAACACAACACAGCACCCAGGAGACCGATCGGATAAGGTAATCTCTGAATTGCAAGACACACCAACACTATCCCACGTGTCAACCTAAACGTTTCAAACTAAATCCAAGCTTTCTAATCATGTCTGTCAAGACAGACACCCCAGCTGAACGAGCTCTGCAGAAACAGGCCTGTGGTGTCGGTTCTACCCACAGGGCACCTGGGAAATGGTCTGGAGGAACCAGGGAACATGCGATTGCAACACCTTGGATGTCGGTGCCTCAGCTCTGGGCCTGCAGCTTACTTTTACTGAGTGTCTTTCATCTCAGTTCTGCCATGCAGGCCAGTGCCAACAACAAGCCTATGTTATGCATGGGGCCTGTTGGCAGTAAATATTGGCGTGAAGCCTGTAAAAAGCTCTGTCTTTTTTCTCCTTTTTATTTTTTTATCTTGGCACAGCAGCTCGAACCAGACTCGGGCCTGTCTGTGCGTTGTGGTACGTCCCCTTTAAAAGCTTTTCCTCCTCACCAGAAGGCACACCTGCGCTGCTGCTTTTGGGGGCTTGTTCGGGGTCAAGCTTCTTGTCAGTCAACCCCAAGGTGACGCCCACGCCTTGAGAACCGAGAGGGAGAGACAGAACAGGACACTTTGAAATAGTTATCTGACAGTGGGTGCTGACATCTGCCAAACTATGCAGACATGCCCTCCAGAGATGGTAACTGAGGTCAACTCATCACATACACCCAATGCCAAAATTCTAAGTCCAATGGAATTCAGTCGGCTTTCAAAACAGGCAATATTCAGGACGGCTTTAGTGTTGGCAAGCAGAGCGCTCTTCTGCCAACTCACTAATACCTCAAACACGGTTAATCCAAACGTATTCATAAAGGATTGACGAATATCAGTAGAACTAAGGATAACCACCACAGGAATGATGATGTACATTTCACGTATGCCAACAGTAACATTTAAATGCCACCTAGAACTTTCACATACTGTAGGCATTACCGTTTCTGAAGGTAATAGTACAACACATAAGAATGACTATATCTGAAGGTTGTAGTAAAACAAGTAAGCTTAGCTCCTTCTGCATTGACACTTTTCAGCACGAAATACAAAACATAATTTACCATAGTTTTCTATTTGAGAAAACTGCAGTTCCACTCAATGACTTTCAGGTCAGTGAATCACACAGCCTAGGATTTGGAAGGACAGTTAGACCACAGCTTGCATGGAGACTGAGAGACATGTCTCTGAGACGCCTTTATGAGGAAATGCCTCGTGATGAATGACAGGTGTATTTGTGCTGACAGGTAATCCTGACCAGGGGCAGACGGACTCCACCCTCCGTGTCTAGACAACATCGTGCAGACTCTGTCCTCCTCTCAGTCAATGTCAATGTTAGCACTGGGACCCTTTGCAGCGCCTTGTTTATCAGACCCAATTTATGTGCTCTTATATTTTCGTCTCCTCATGGGAACCAGAGAAAGTGTGACATAAACTTGGCACTGGGTGGCCCAGACTTCCAAAACCCAGACCCAGTACTCGGTAGTAGTGGTTGCTTCACTCTTAATACTGCTCCTGGGTCATTTATTACGAAATATGGCTGTGTTTAAGGCTCATTCAGGTGATCTCCAGGATTGTAGTCTCAGCTGAGTAATTCATACCGTAGCAGACAAGGAAAGAATGGTACAATCGTTGTAGCAATGTGTGCTCATCAACCGCTGTATACATCTGTCAGACAGAAAGAATTTTAATATTTGGTCTGTGAAGTTTCAAAGGGTAACGTTATGTCATCGTGGCTCCGAGTTCCAGACCAGAGGAAAATACACGAGTGCAGCCCAGACCTTGATACTGGAACCTGCTTGAGGGAAGACTCCAGGCTGACAGCTAAAAGGCTCACAAACAGAAACGACACACGTGTCGATAGGGCCGGAGGGCGGGTTGGTGAGACGCTGGCTGTGGCTCTCCCTCGTCCTCCAGTGCAGCTTAAACCTGTGACCCAGTTCTCTCGAGAAACTCCCCTCGCCTACTCCAGGGAGAGAATGTTCATTCGCTGCCCAAAATGACAAACAGCAGGCAGGCAGTGGCACGCTCGCTTGCCAAATACAGCGATCCACGTTGACACTATGCTGACAGGGGAGGCATAGACACTGTTAGACACAGTCCCCCACCAGAGACTGGGAACGAGCGGGGGGCGGAGGGGGCATGCTTCTGGAACACAGACAAGGCGTGCTGTGTTTAGAGTTGAGGGGTATAGGTACTGTATGTTCAGTAAAAGTTGCAGGACTCTGGAGTTTCCAGTTACCTCTTTCAGAACAGTCAGGTCTAAAGTTTCTTGCTGCCTTTGAAGGCTTCGGTTTTGTCCAGTAAGCATCGGTCATCGCTACACGGTGACTACATTGATTAACTCACAGTTAATCAATGTAGTCACCGTGCCGTATTCACTCTCCAACGTGTAACTCAAAACAACCTTTCCCAGGGGAAACTTGTTCAAGAAACATCAGAACGGTATTAAAGTATAATTTGATGGTCCAAGCTCTCTTGGTTGGGTTTTACCAGTTTTACAGCTATACCGTAATTCGAAATTAAAAAATAAACTTAACTACTATGGAAACCACTTGACACAACAGCGGTGGTAATGGGAAAGACAGCTGCCAAGCTGGTAGCTGCCAACAGCAGAGGCTGATGGCCATATAACCCTCCCAGGCAGAGTCCAGCCAGCTGAAGTTAGGTAATCATTACTTGATGGGTTCTGTAATGTTGAGGTCTGACTTTCCTAACGGAGTGAAAAACGGATTGTGCCGACTACATCGACTTCAGCCCACCATGAGCGTGATTCGACGTTGAGAAATGTTTAAAATGTTTGAAATCTCGGTTTACAAAATGCTCGAAGTTTGCCAAGCTGTTAAGACACATTCCAAGACAGTGTTGCACAAAGTGTGCAGTAACACTTAATGCATAAGTATCCACATTAATGCATTACTGTAAAACATTATTTGAGAACAAACTGTTTACATTTAGAACAACCTCCTTTTCCAAACTTGTGTAGAGGGACTTGCATATCTTGTTTACCTGTCTGCATGATGACCCGGTGAATAAACAACGACTGTTAGTTTACCCCAAAACACCCATATAATATGTGGAGAGCTGCACCTCTCACTGTTGGCATGTGGGCCACATTGACCCCATTCCTCCCCCTTTAATCCCCTAATCTCACTTTTCATTCCAGAAAGGCAACCTCTGTGATCATTGGCAACTCTCACGCGTTCCTTGGTTTCCTCAAGTAGTGCCGAAAGAGGCTACACGAGATTATCCCCTGGTAATCTGTGTCTCACGTAAATATCTGCAGCTGCGTTCTTTAAAATGTTGGCCCCCCCAGTCTCTCCTATTGGGTGGGCTGGCTGGCTGTAAATTGATCACCATCTATGGTAAGCAGGCAGGCTGCACTCTTCGTTTAGAGGGATGAATTTCGACTACAGAGGTGCTCTGGCCATGATGTGTGGGTGTATCTGGTGGGTGGATCTGGGAGCGCAGCGTTGTAGCTGTTCACTCATCTCACTTAACTCTGAAGGTAAACACATCAGTGAAGGTCATGGGTACCATTTAGGCACGACCTTTTAAAAATGACATATCAAAAGAGCGATGAGACAACTGTTCAGATTTAATCCTCAAGTCTCAGAAGTATGTATTTTTTTTCATGTTATAAATGTCCAACCCAGATGAGATCACGGTTATACGACCGTGTCTAATTGAAGCCGCTGCATCTGGGGTGGGTTCTGGTACACTTCCAGGTAACATCAAAGGAGACTGACGGCCAGTATCTTTAGGGGAGGAGCAAGGCAAACCCACTGCACAGACGCCAGTCATCCTCAGCCATGTCTAATAAGACCAGGGACCAGAACTCTCCAGGCAACAACCACTAAACATGCCAGACAGGCCTTAGCCTCCTCCGGCCAGATCGATATGGAATCGTCTCGGGGCATCTGCAGTCAACCTCCACAGGATGTTCCGCGCTCACACGCTCCCGTTAAAGATTACCGTTACATTTAGTCATTTTAGCAGAAGCTCTTATCCAGAGCGACTTACGGTAAGTACATGGACATTCTCCCCCGAGGCAAGTAGGGTGAAGTGCCTTGCCCAAGGACACAACGTAATTTAGCACGGCCGGGAATCGAACTGGCAACCTTCAGATTACTAGCCCGATTCCCTAACCGCTCAGCCACCTGACTCCTGTTAGCTTTGCCTGCTTCTCAGTCACGTGTGGTCGGGTTTTGGGAGAGGGGGTTGACGGCTCGCCCTCCCAGTCTGCCTCCAGCCATCATGATTGGGGGCGGGGCTTAGATCACCCGGGTCTTACAGAGCATGCAACACGGCTCTTCATCACACTCACTCAGCCAATCACAACCAGCTTTAGACACTCTAGTCACCCTGAGTAACACGTTAAGTGTTTGATATGAAACACACAATATCTGATATTGTTAGTGTAATAGAGCCTAAATTGACTATGGTGGTGGATGCTTTTTCCAAGTTTAGGCAAGCACTAATCAGGTGGCTGAGCGGTTAGGGAGTCGGGCTAGTAATCTGAAGGTTGCCAGTTCGATTCCCCGGCCGTGCCAAATGATGTTGTGTGCTTGAGCAAGGCTCAAGGACACAACGTACAGTACAGGGACATTCCCCTACTTGCTTCGGGGGGAATGTCCCTGTACTTACTGTAAATCGCTCTGGATAAGAGCGTCTGCTAAATGACTAAATGTACTTACTGTAAGTTGCTCTGGATAAGGGCGTCTGCTAAATGACTAAATGTAAAATTCCTTAACATTTGTGGTCAACGCCTTAAACAGTAGTAGGAAACATAGATCTTAAACAAGCATCATGTAGATTCACAGGAGAAGAGATAACTGCTGGCTGCCCTTGACCTCCCAAAATCGTTTCTATTTGCTGAGATGAGAACCAATGAGGGATGTGGAAATGAGGTGACCAGGAAGTGGAATTATTGGATACCGAGTGTCGTTTCAGGGTGGTATGAGGGCAAAGGTACATTTAAAGTTATGTTATAACTGTGAATGTGGTGATATTTAAGAGGGAACCATGTAGATTCACATGTAGTGTTAAGATGTGTGTTAAAATGTAAATGTAATGTAAAGATGTGCCACTATGTGAGCAACAATGTTGGTATTTTATGTTGTTCCTTCACGATAATGCTGCCTGTAGTTACAGTCGGCCTTGTGCAAACAATGTAACAAACACTTGGATTAACTACACAGTATATAGCCTTTTACTGTCCTGTCCATACTGTGCATCAGATGGACACACAAGCTCCATCTCTCTGCCTCTCACCTACCTTCTCTCTCCTCCACCCCCGTCTCCCCCCTAACCTCTCTCGCCCACACACCTTACAACAACAACACACAGATTGATTTGCCAATTTGTCCCGGCTGGAAGGAAATTATTTGCAAATAATTGATTGACTCTTTGTACTTATAGGTTTATGGCACCACATCGGCATGTGCCTTAAATGGATGTGACTCAAATCATTGACAAAACTGATTTTTCGACAGCGCAAATCAGTGAAGTTCAGAGGCTAAGCAAATTACATCGCCTGGAGCAACTAGCACTGCATGAATGGAGCCTTTTATGATCATAGAGAAAACCTTTCCCAGGGGACATGAAATTTTAGAGGGTTTTCCCCCTTAAACACACACGGGTACACTTGAAAGGTAAAGGTAATTTCCACTTCCTTTCCTGGATAATGCTGTTTAAACCAAATAAGCGCTCTCATTCATTGCCGTTTAAATGTAAGCAAGATGTGCTTGGTAAAACGAATACGTTTAAATCCTGTATGCAAGCAATGCGTGAATTGTAAAATATATAGGCTACTTAAATATTTATACATCAAATTTACTAGGCAATGGAAAAAAGTTGTAACAACTTTGTATGAAACATAGCTTGCACTTACCGTTTTGTTCCTTTAAACTTGGATGTTGAAATTTGCTAATGTGACTTGATTCTGCCTCTGAGCCATGTTGTTGGAGAAGCGATGCAAGTAGGAGTAATAATGAAAGGATCATTTGGATTAGTGTTGAACGGCGATTACAAAGCACTGTTGACGGGACGTTTTGTATCACCATGCACCGGCGTAGTGTGGAGGACACCAATTCTTATTTGGACACATTTGTAGCAGATAAACAAGGAGTAAAATCCACATAATCTCATTCAAATACTGAGTCCTCTGAAAAATGAAAAATAAAAACTCAAGACTCGTAAAATCCACTGAAAACGCTGGCTGTTGGGCGGGTTCTTTCTAGAGTGCAAGTGCGCACCTGTTGGCTTTGTGGAAAGTTGGAGAAAGTTTTTCTATCACCAACTCCGGTGTGATTGCATATTCAGCCCCAGTAACAATCAGTATTCATTGCATGCACATGCACAAATAATGTATTTGTGTTGGCTGCTGTATGCGTTTCACGGTTTCCAGCGCTTATCCTAGCAGGAGTAAACTATTCCAAAGGAACTCCAGTCAAATGCTCCGAGTGCATTTCCACAAGCCTCACAATAAGCGCATATATGCCCGCGTGCAGCGCAATTCGATACAGTCTTAAGGCTACATTGGATAACATATCGCTGCTCAAGCGTCTGTTGTCTGGGTCTTGGCTCATAGGCGGAGACTGAGCTAAGCTATCGTAGAAGCTGAGACGACAGGGTCTGAATTTCTGGAGAACGCAGACAGCCAACTGACGACACAACAGGTGCTATACATAAAGTCAAACCTCCTAGCATAGGCAACTCCCCGTGATGTTAACTATTCAGTAACTACGTCTCGCACTGGGTAGGTTTCAACTTGCCATGTGTATTTTCAACACATATCTCCGGAGCGGGGCAAACTGGTCACCATTGTGAGTTTCTGAACTAGTAAACTTGCATGACAGGTGGATATTCCTTGTAGGTTTATGGATAATTATACATTTAACACACCTTTTGTACCCTACACTGTAGGGATCCAGTGAGAATATGTTCTACTACTGAGAATATTTTCTACTACTGTAGGGCCTACAGTAGTAGAAAATATTCTCACTGGATCATTTGATTGTAGCCAAGTAGCCTCCCACATGAGACCGATACGAATACTAGCCATACGGCTCCTTCTGTATTTACAATTTACTTGTATAATAATTTTAAGATATGACGACAACACGTGAAATAATTGAGTTAATAGAGGGTAACATGCCACAGGTCAGCACTTATTGCAAAGATTTTTTTGTCATTTCCATAAATAAATTCCCTATAAAAAGTAAAAACAGTATTTGCAAAATTATGTTGAACATTTTTGTCTGGGCCCTAAGAAAAACAGCAGAAAGTGGATCAGGTGTGAAAACTAAGTGCATGTCCTACAAAGAATGAAGATCATCTGGATGAATACTGTAGATGTCCCACTTTCAGCAATGTAAATATTGGACAGTATACAGTGTGTCAAGACTCCTTAATCTCCCCATCGTAGCCTGAAGCACTTCTGCTCTGGAACGTTGGAACAATCCATCTGTAGGGGAAATGTTTAAGAACTTCTCAATTTGTCATATCAAAGCAGTAGACACCGCTGTTGCCGTTTCCCCTTCTGTTATCAATTTCCGCTCTCTTGAGCACAATGCTGTGCCTCATCAAATGTGATTAATGTGGTTACTCTCATCTTATTGTTGGAGGAATCCACAAGTGTTTTGCACCCCCACCACACACACACACACACACACGCACACACACTGTCCTGTACAGTAAGTCTATCGTACCAAGCAGACAAAACAATCAAAGGGGGAGTTCCATACACACTGAACTCATTCAACAAAGACACATGATGCAATGGAGGAGCAATCTACTCCCGTCTAACGTCGTGGAAACATTACTACCCTGGAGAGAAGGAAGGGGTTATGGATGAGGGTTTAATGTTTTTAATCAAAGTTGATGGCTGAGATGAGATCGTAGGGGTCTGAGACACTCGTTTGGTGTGTGTTGCCCCCATGGAGACTGGCACACAGAGGTCCTCTTGTGCCTGCTACAAGGGCCCAGTCCCTTTGTGTAAAGCAGAGTATCACATTCCAGCCCAGCAAAACCCTGAAGCAGATGTCAGCACTCCACATTGTGGAAAATCTCTCTCTCTTCTTTCTCTTTCTGAACTCTCTCTCTTTCTGAACTCTCTCTCTCTACTCTCTTTCTGAACTCTCTCTCTCTCTGAACTTTCTCCCTCCCTCCCTCTGTCTCTCTGAACTTTCTCTCTCTCTCTCTTTTCTCTCTCATTCTTTCTCACACACACTCCTCACCCAAGGAGGTTGTGTCTGTGAAAGCTTGGTATTTTGTCTCCCTAAGCACATTTGATTGCTGCATCCATGGTGGTCTTTTGAAACAGAGAATTTTAATAAAAAAAACAAAACAAAAACGGGAATAAACTGAAGGAATTAGTCACAAGACAGACCTCAGGGTCACAGCAAGCATGGAACGAACCCAGAAGGTTTACACTAAACTGGCTGAGATGTAAATGTAAACGATTGGGATTTCATAGTTGCCCCACTCACGACTACATTCCAATATTATTCTAAATGCCTTTTTGAGACTCGAGACAAATGAGTGCCCCATTGCCAATGAAATCATGTATTTATCTGTCCCTCATAGCCAATGTTAGATAGTACTTAGGCCAAGCTGAAGTAGACAGATAAACAGTGTGGATGTTTTGCAGAACATAGTTGCACCTTCCAGAGAGGGTTATGGTGTACGGTTTAGTTAGTGTGTGTGTTCCTTTCAGTCTCAAGCTTTTTGACGAGTCTTCTACTGAACTGCTATATTTATTAATTGTGTTGTTAAAGAAAATACAATTTCTCAGAGTTGAAAACAAATTGAGTGTTTTACACCAGTTTCTGTGTTTTATATTCCATCATTGTAGATGCAAATATGTCATCTCATTAGAAGTAAATATTGTAAAATATTATTTGTTGACATTATTTCATATATCCTTAAAAAAATCTTGTGTAAAAGTGACAAACTTCTACCCCAGCGGGTTTGTTATAACGGCGTTTTGCTTTGAGTCTGGAGACCCCTACTGGTGCCCCATGACACTACAGTAGTCAACATGGATTTGGGGGATGCCATAATGGGCGCCCATTAGCATGGGGGTGACTGATGTCAAAGAGGAACATTGTATGTCTAAGACTAATAGATACAATACATGGCAATACCTACTGAGGCTATGAGAGGGGTAGTCTTGGGTTACCCCAGTCATGATGTAAAGTGGTCAGACGTGATAGGACGCTAGGTTATTTTGGCATGGTGCCCCCAATGGGAGGTCTTTTTGGTTTCATATTTCCCGAACCTTGTGTTTATGACTGGGAAGATACAGACCCCAAGAGACAAGGATCTCATTCCATGACCCAGTGCCCAAAGCTATTACTATACTAAACCCAATCAATATGATCTTGTGATGTGTGTGTGTGTTGAGTGTTCAATGTGTGCATGAATGCCTGTATTCATATTCATGAAGTGCATATTGTACAGTATGTTCAGGAAAGATGTGCTGGGGAGGATGAGTAGGAGAAGAAATGAGAGAAGAGAGAGACCAAAGAGAGAGACCAAAGCTAGAGTATATCTCATCGTCTACGAACACACACTTTGTCTGTGTCGTTAAAACGGACATCACCATAAAGACGTCTTGGAAAAATGATCTTCCCTTTCTTCAGGGTAACATTGTGTCCTCATCTTTTGCAGGGAAAACTCTCCCCCATTCTAACTTTATTACCACGGTATACATTTCTTGTTCTGTATGTAGTATCCAAATCACTTGACAAGATCAAATTCATAACAAAGCAGTACATCAACTCTTGTCAAGGGGCTCAATATCCTTCGAAACAAAAGAATCTGTCAACACAAAGTCCTTATATTACTTAAAGCTGAATAAGCCCCACATGCCAGAAATAATACTACACCAGTTTGGTTTAAACACACTGACAGTATTTTGGGAATGGTGTCTGGCTGTCCATCAGTGAAGTGATGTGTCGCCATATGTTGGACAATGTCTGGGAAAGACAAAAGCTGACTGTCCAATGGGGCTTAGCCTTGATTATGACATCAGAACGTATTAATCATTATTTATCTGGTGCAGATTATTGTGCATACATAGATCAAATATGTGCAGTACATATTATTTACACATTCGTATTTTAATATCTAATAAAGTATATGTGTGAAAATAATGCTATGTTGATTGGACATGAAACTACACAGTGAGATACTACAGGGAAAATGCAAAACTATATGGTTTGAAGACCTGGAATCAAAACAACAATTGGACCACGTCTATTTTCTTGTAGTAGTGAGACAAAACAATTCTCAAGCAATTCTTCTTGGGTAGACATGTAACAGATGTGGTCTTGCAAGCTCCTGTCAGAGGCATACGGGCCACTGTCCGCTCCGACCAGGAGTCGAACCGACCACCTCTGACTTCCCAAGCTGCCACCACTACCAACTACGCCTACGAAAAGCTAGCAATTCGTTGACGCGGGTGGCCTGTTACATACTTGAGGAGTGAGTTTCACCACACACCGGCTACAGACACACACAAGAATGAGCCATACACCAAACAGCTAGTTTGTCTCTGATATCTGACCTTGCTGGTGAGCGAGTGGATTGCTGGAAAATGTTGGAAGTCAGCTTTGATTCTGCTAGGCCATAGTACAATGTGGAGTAAGTCAGGATCTCTCTCTCTCAGCCCATAACTTAACAGCCCATGCCACCTAACCCCCTGACCTATTTTTATTGTTTACATCTTGATTAAAACCTGCCTGCATAAATGCAAGTTTCATTTCATCAGTTGGTCGTACATGCCAAAAGACCTGCACACGTTGAAGGTTTCAGAACCATTCAGTGGATACAACATGGGTTAATGTTGAATTTGCATTCACTTCAATACGACTACAGTACGTACTCACACTCGGGGTTACGACACAACTCAGTTTTATTACCCAGTGAGTGTGCTTAACATCCCACTCAAGTCTATTCGTCAAGAGAAGAGAAAGTATTATAGCGATTTAACTGCTTACATTCAAGTGACGCTTAATATTTTACAGATAACGGTCTGCTAGATGTTTTGCATACGCACTGTCATAAATTGCAAGGAGATTGTACCAGCTAGCACTTACTTACAAATGCTTACGTAATGGTACTGTCGTCGGAGAATGGACAAGCCGTCCGTGGTGATGATGCTGGGCATGTAGGCTTGTCAGCCTCTAAGCATCTTGCTACTGCGCATGTTGCATGACAGGTGCACACGCGAGCCTCCATCTTGGGTTTCCCAAACATAGTCTAAACGTACAGCAGCGCCATACACTAAATCAAAATAAAAAAAATAAAAAACAAAACAGCGGGAAATCAAAATAAGAAAATATTGGCAGTCTGCCTAAATGTAGGTATTGAATTCAAATGTAATTTTCATTTATGAATGACCGGGAGAAGAGGAGATCATGAAAAACAAGGACCAAGACGCGTCATGAAAGCTCACTGAAGACCACTTGCAGAGTCAGCGTTAGGAACAAGAAAATAAAAATAACTGGTAAGTGTAATACATTTCTTATAACATATCAAAAGCCTTGTGGCTTTGGTCTACATGTGCGTTAGACTGACATATGTGCCATGTTCGCCGTATGTTTTCGCTTCGCATGTAAATGGCATTACCCCCGCATCTTCCTATAACCTCCGGCGTCATGGTGGGCTGTGTTGCTATGTTGCTCTCTCCATCTTCTGGTCGCAATGCTCACGATTTGGGGCGAGTGTTGACGTCTGCTCCAATGTTTGCCTGGTCGCAACCGGTTCTTGGCGTGCACGTGCAGCCAGCCACAGGTTGCGACTGTTGTTAATTGACGTCAAAGCAATTTGATTTGTATTCGAGGTTTTACAGGATACACTGCTTTTCAGCAATTGACCTTGTGGAAATGCAGGTGAAAGTACAGTGCTCATAGGGAAACATCCATAAATTCTCCAGTAACTAGAAGGGTCATAAAAGTAATGATGGTGTTTGGCCACGGGTGATAAGACCTAAACATGCCTGTGTGTGTAGGATGTCTGTACGATTTACTGCCCTGCGTCTGTGGTCCTAAATCTAATAACGCAGATCAAGCAGAACCTGAATCTGTTAAAGTTGTGATGACTGGAGAGGGTTGCCTATTGACTGGATACTCTGTCTACCCATAAGAAGTCGATGTCTGCTGTATCATAATACACCTTTAAGTGGGCAGACCATCGCCATTGCCAAACCATAACAGTTTTTTTAATTTTATTAAATCTTACATCTAGCCAATGTGATGTTAGGGATACTGTAATGATGAGCAACACACCCACCTCTTTAAGATGATACAGCTCACAGTGCATTAGATGAGCAAGCGTGAGAGATGAGCAAGCGTGAGAGACTGGTTGTTTTTTCTCAAGGCTCGCCTACAGGAAGTCTAATCATCACATGCCAGCAGTAACACGACAGAAACACTACTGATGCAAACACGCCCACTTGATTTACTGTAATAATGAAGGACATAGAGAGGAGGAGATGGGGATGGTAATCTTAAACTCCAGTCCTCAGAGATCGAGAAGACAGGAAGGAGAGAGGAGAAGAGGAAAGAGGACATTGAGAGGAGGACTGGTGGGGATGATAAACTAGGGATATGAGCTGGTGGTCATCTGTGTGACAGTGACTCAGAGCTTTCTCAGGTCAGGGGAATTCTAAGTAAAATAAGAAGTGGTAGAACTTCATCAGATCATCTGGTACCTCTCCATCTGTGTCTCCGTGTGTGTGTCTGTGTGTGCCCGCAAAAATGATGTCTCAACTGCGTGTCACAACTCTGTATCTGTGTGTACGGTAGAGCGTACCTAGAGTACCTTGGGAGTCAGGTGGCTGAGCGGTTAGGGAATTGGGCTAGTAATCTGAAGGTTGCCAGTTCGATTCCCGGCCGTGCCAAATGACGTTGTGTCCTTGGGCAAGGCACTTCACCCTACTTGCCTCGGGGGGAATGTCCCTGTACTTACTGTAAGTCGCTCTGGATAAGAGCGTCTGCTAAATGTAATGTAAATGTACCTTTCAGAGGGAAACCCCCAGCATTTGGACGAAGTTGGGTCGCTGAATGAATGAAATGACGTAGCCGAGTTTGATGTTGGCTCTGTGTTTTCTATGCTGAAATGAACCTGGCAGAAGTGTGGCGTGATTCCGCCGGCCAGGACGATAATCGATGAGAAGGAGAGGAGCTGACGGGGTGCCGTGCCAGAGATCTGGAGTGTGTGTGCTCCAGGATGAACTGCAGGAGTTTAGAGGATCTGGAGTGTGTGATCCAGGATGAACTGCAGGAGTTTAGAGGATCTGGAGTGTGCTCCAGGATGAACTGCAGGAGTTTAGAGGATCTGGAGTGTGTGTGCTCCAGGATGAACTGCAGGAGTTTAGAGGATCTGGAGTGTGTGTGCTCCTCGATGAACTGCAGGAGTTTAGAGGATCTGGAGTGTGTCATCTCCTCGATGAACTGCAGGAGTTTAGAGGATCTGGAGTGTGTCATCTCCTCGATGAACTGCAGGAGTTTAGAGGATCTGGAGTGTGTCATCTCCTCGATGAACTGCAGGAGTTTAGAGGATCTGGAGTGTGTCATCTCCACGATGAACTGCAGGAGTTTAGAGGATCTGGAGTGTGTCATCTCCTCGATGAACTGCAGGAGTTTAGAGCATCTGGGTCACTGCACCAGCTCATACACGGCACGCAAAGACAACATGTGTATGTAGGGAAGCAGGTCCTGTTTGTGGCAGCATACATGCATCACAGTCAGCCTGTGATGAACGACCCTGGTCACGCAGCGTGTGGAGGAGCTCTGAGTGTGTTTATAGTGCTATAGAAAGGCGTTTAATCCAGAAAATACCTATAAATGGGTCTATTCCATCACTTGTCTGGTGTGCAGGTCATGGTGGGTTTCAGGAAGGTGATGGTTCTCCCTATGCTGGACAGACTGGATATAGAGGGGTGTGATTACGTTCAAGACTTATGGACTTAAGTGTAGAAACCAAACCCATTGGCTACTGTACACTTATATAAAAACAATTAAGACCGGAACAGTCGTTCTTGAATTAATGTAAATGATCAGGCTGCATGTCTTATGTGCTCACCCCTCCAAAAACATGGTGTACACACAGTATGCTTACATTTACATTTTACATTTAGTCATTTATCAGACGCTCTTATCCAGAGCGACTTACAGTAAGTACAGGGACATTCCCCCCGAGGCAAGTAGGGTGAAGTGCCTTGCCCAAGGACACAACGTCATTTGGCACGGCTGGGAATCGAACTGGCAACCTTCAGATTACTAGCCCGACTCCCTCACCGCTCAGCCACCTGACTCCCTCAACTCATGCTCATCAACTGTGTGTAATAATGCTACAGGGAGTATAGTTATTGAGCTTTTTAATTATAACAGCAATCAAGTTTTGTATTACTCTCGTAAAAATATAATTTAGTTAATGGTTGGAAGTAGTGCTTCGTAGTTAATAGCTTTGTCTGTTTGCGGAAAGGAGCAATGTTGTTCATCGAATGTGGAAAAGCAACATGTGCCGTGTGTTCCTGAGCGGGAGGTGAGCAAGACTGATCCCACAAGCTTGGATGATTCCTCCTTCCTTTTCTCAGGCGGACGGAGAAGCCTCAAGATGAAGGAGAAGAAGCTGACCGCCTGTCTTCTCCTCCTCTTGGTCTGGATGGAGGGAGGATCCACCAAAGAGAAAGGGACTAAGAAAGGGAAGAAGAAAGGAAGGCAGGTCGACTGTCCCTCGTAAGTACGAGAGCCAGAACATTTACACTGTTATCCTTCCCTATGTTACCTTAAATCCACATTTACATTTAGTCATTTAGCAGACGCTCTTATCCAGAGTGACTTACAGTAAGTACAGGGACATTCCCCCCAAGGACACAACGTTATTTAGCACGGCCGGGAATCGAACCGGCAACCTTCTGCTTTATAGCCCGATTCCCTAACCGCTCAGCCGTCTGACCCCCGCTCAGCACCTTCTCATCCAGAAGTGCGTCTTGTAGTTCCCAGTGTGAGTCTTGTAGTTCCCAGTGTATGTATTGTGTGTAGACAGATGAAAGAGAGAGTTTGCATATGAAATCCCCATCTCATCCAACCACAGACAGAAACTCATCCAACCACAGACAGATGTGAAGTGCATTAGATTGGGACTGGACAGCTGGCCAAAAGAATCAAAGCTAAGAAAAAAAAGGATTTGTCATTTCTATCCCAGATTTAACACGAAAGCCTCATTTGTCATGCAGTGTTGGATGGCTTAATACACTAATACCAAAAATGGGAATATATTATTGGAAACGTAGAGTTGTTTTGGTAAAGAGGAAAAGTCTTTTATTTAGGTACAGTATAAACCATTTAAACTGAGTGTCTGACTGTATGTCATTGTGGATCAGTTTGGAACAGCTTGTCTAAATTGTCTGCAGACAGGCTAGTTGGGTGGGGCTTTCGAGAAAGAATATGTGGCACACTTTGATCAGAGGAACCGCAAATGTACACAGTCAAAATCCCTGCCCGGACCCTTCTACTCATCCTCGAGCACGATCAGGTTTACATAATGAGATATAAAGTGCTCTGGGAGTTAGATTCCCTAGCAGAGCAGTTACCACCCACATGGAGGCAGTTTCCTGCCCTCTGCCAGGTCCCACTCTTTCTCCTTTCACCTTTTCTCCTCCTCTTTCCTCTCTCTTTCTCTCCCCCTCTCTCTCTCTGTCTGTTTCCCTCCCTCTCTCTTTCTCTCCCCCCTCTCTCCCCCCTCTCTCTCTCTGTCTGTTTCCCTCTCTCTCGCCATCCCTCTCCCTTTCTCTCCGTCTCTCTCCCCCCTCTCTCTCTCTGTCTGTTTCCATCCCTCTCTCTCGCCATCCCTCTCCCTTTCTCTCCGTCTCTCTCACCATCACTTTGTCTTTCACTCTCTTTGTCTCTCTGTATGCATCTCTCCCCCCCCCCCCCCCTCTCTCTCTCTCTGGCCATCTCTCCTCTCAGGTTATCATTCCTTCAGAAAATCAGGAAACCGCAGTGTTCCCTGTGCTGTGTGACATGGGAGCGGTCGGAGTGTTTTTAGAGTGCCCTCCACACTCCGAGTACGCTGGGAACATTAGCTTTTTGCTGTTTGAACACCTTCTAGCAGAACCTATAACAGTATTCCTCTCCCGGAAAGGTTGTGAGACCCTGACAGGGTGGTCCACTTCTAAAGTTAATTCAATCACCTGTTCAGTATACAGAGTTTAAGTGGAGTTAAAGTAAGGCTGTGCAGTTCTCTGGTGAGAATGCGACCTGCTGCTGTGTGGTGTAGGCTGCTGTATAACCTCCTCCCCTCTCCTCCTCCCCCTCCCCTCTCCTCCTCCCCTCCTCCCCTGCAGAGAGCTGTCAGCTGAGGACCTTGCACGGGTTCCTGAAAATTCAACCAGCAACATCTTGAACAGGTTACTGATCACCTACGATCCCAGAATCAGGCCCAACTTCAAAGGTGAGCAGCTTCTCTCTTTCTCTCTCCCTCCCCCTCTCCCTCTCTGCTTACTGTACTAATTTAATCCAACCTTCCATCATTTCTTCCCCCACTATCTATTTCAGTGTGTGGGTTCTACCCACTGTTCAGTTGAGTTGGGTAAGTTACCTGAAAGGCTCAAATGTTTTCAGACAATTTGTTCTAGTTCATATATAACCATTTCAAAGTTTTCGATTAAAGGCTTACCACTGCCTTTGGGTGATTTACATGGAATCCGCCATAATGCAAGGCCTGTGTTCTGACCCCAAACATTCTAAATCACATCTTAAACATGAGATCATGACAGTTTCAACTCAGATCAAGAGTCCATCATTCTGAATCGCATGCGCCCTTAGAACTTGCGTGCATCGTATACTGTACAGACCCTAGCAGGTCTCTACAGTATCCTCTCTTTCGGTGCGTCACGTAGAACGCACAGAACATTCTGAGAATGTTTCCCTGTTGCCAGGTGTCGTAACACATTCCGCACTCCCATTCGAAGCGTTTCCATGGAGACCTGATGATCTTAACAGTCTGTGGTGGTCTTGGGGTCCATCTTCACACGCTGGCACCAAGCTTGATACGGCTCTCTGGGGTTTTGCGCTGTACGCCTGCCTGCTATTCTCCCCTCTGCAGACTCACATCTGGTCTTCATATCGAGGCTAGATGAAAGCTCTTGACTTCCATTAACTTCAAAGTTGTAATCTCCCAAATTTGATTTGAAGCTGTTCCTTCTGCAACTGCACGCCTGGGCCATTAAATCACAACCTGCTTTTGCGGCTGCGTTTGAAAGTAACACCACCAGTAGTCCTGTAATATCTGTATTCTGGCTCGATCAAAACACACAGAATTCCTGTGTGTTTTGGCGTATTTTATGATAATCAAAAGATGTAAATGTTCTCCGTTAAGGTGAATATGGAGATCTTGATATGGTGTGTGTGTAGGTTTGCAGATTTACTGAAATATACATTATTATGTGTATCATAGCTCCTGTAGGATCTACGGTACAGTATGTGCCAACTGCCAGTTTCTGATGATGTTTTTCTGTTTGGTTTCCAGGCATTCCTGTTGAAGACAAAGTGAACATTTTCATCAACAGCTTTGGGTCTATCCAGGAAACCACCATGGTGAGACACCCATGATCAGATTGTCTAATAAATAATAATACATTTGATTTGTAATGCGCCCTTTCTTCCCTCAAAGCACTAGAACCACCATCAAGGTGCTTTTACCACCATCTTCACCCTAGCTCTGTATTTCATCCCCATTAGTTAAGGGAAAACATTATCAGGAAGTATTATATTTTGGGGCAATATTTTCCCTACAGATTTGAGGGAATGTATCGTAGGTATTGTAGAATGCACAAGATAATTTTAGCGGTGGAGTTTTATGGAAACTAGAGTTTTCATGGCTCATTTGTCTGATGTCTTAATTGCTGCTAGAAGTGCTTTTCCATTGCTAATGAATAGATTAAACTCAAGGACACGCTGATTTGACCCTGGATCACTTAAGAGACATTAATGAGTACGCTGTTGAAATGTTTTATAAGAAACTTTCTCATTCTTCTTCTGTCATTTGAGGATGCAACGAGCGTTGTGTTTAACTGTCTGGCCCTTGTTATGATTGAAAGCCTTTGGGATTAATTTTGCAATAAACGTCTCACCTGAATTTTGAACAGCCTTTCTGACTACAGTGATTCATAAATACTAGGAAAAGCCTGTCTGACAGCATGTAAATAGTATTTAAATGCCTGGATATAATTTGACATATTTACATTTGCATACAACATTAACTCTATACCTGTACTGATCAGTCCAAAAGAATGAACTACATACTATTTAAATCATGAAGCATGTATTGCATAACTGTCTCCAGCCTGTGGTTTGCACCTGTCTGCATCACCAACTGTCTCTGGAGGAAGGGATCCCTCATGGAATATCTCCTCCCAGTTTCTAACATTTTCTCTTTGAGAGTATTTTCTAAACGTTTTTCCTTGTCTTCTTTGAGGGTTTAGGTTGGTTATAGGAAGCTGATCTGTGGGCATCTGAGAAGCCCTCTGTAAAATTCCTTGTCTAAAGGGCTACGCAATACATACAATTTGATTAAGATGTTTGTAGCTAAGATGCTTCCTGACGAAACTGGCACTTGTCTCAGTACCCTTAAGCAGGTGTTGTAGTGAAAATTCAGCTGAAATTTCCAGTTCTTGTGTCTGTCAGATATTTAAGGGTAGTGACAGATCTTTATGGGTAGTGACATCTACACAGATGCCTTGAATCCGCTGGAAAGCGGATAGTTTTCTGCTGAAGATATTTCTCTTGGCCGAAGATCAGTGCTGTGTGCCTGCAGAGCCTTAGCACTTAACGCTGGCTAGATGGGAATTTCACACCTGGAACGATTGAGATGATACATGTCACACACAGAATGGCAGCAACAGTGCAAACCAAGATAAAAACCCTTCTTCCTGTCTGCTGTGAACGAAACAGATATGGAGACAAAGGAGAGAGGACTGGAGAAAGACGGTTAGAGAGCGAGCTGAGGCGTTAGACAGCTGGAAACTCATCCTTCTTGACTAATTTCATCCTTTCCCCTTCACTTCTGCTGTCCTGGAGAGAGGAGTGTGTTTCAGTGACAAAGAGTCCAAATGAGTTAGGAAGGGAGGCCGACAGAGACAGCTGGGCATCTCCCTCTCGATGTATCACTCTCCAGGGCTTCTGATCTCAGGAAATACTTGCTGGTCATTTACACCTCGCCTAAATGCTTGCCGCTGCTGTGCGTCGACTGCAGTTAACACATCCATTTTCCCTTTATGAGTGCATTCGCCCTGAGAGGATGACTAATTTGATGATGCAGGGTGCAATAAACCCCAGAATGATTTATAGTGCCTCTCCAGTAGAGTTTTTCCTCTTTGATTACTCTCGGTGGATGTGTTCAGTTTGCTCTGCATTGGCCGTGCCACAAATAGCCTACATTTCGATTCACTAAAACAATGTGGGGAATTGTGATTAACAAAATAGCTTTCTTTTTTTGAGGATAAAAGACAAAGTAGTATCTTGTAAATGTCGGAAGGGTCAACATAGCATTATGCCAGCAACATTCATGTTTTATGAAATAAGATTTCCTTATGAAGCATTGATGTTTTATGTAATGATATTACATTTCGTTTGACTGAAAGTTTTTTTCACAATGGGCATACGTACACATACACACAGCTGGTATTTTGGTAGATGTGGTATTTGACGTGTAATCCATCTTCAAGTTTCGCCCTAATAGTCCCTCCCTACACCTGTTTCCCCATTTTGATAAATATATATACCTTCAGTGGAGACATAACACATCATGCCAGCTGTCAGTCAGTGAGTGATATGTTCTCACCAGCAGAACCAAACAAAGCTCATCTAATACGCTTCTAACGAGCTTTTAGCAGGATCATTTGTCCCTGTGTTGATAACCTTTGACCCTGCTGGCTCTCCAAGCCCCTTCCCATGTGTTCACTGAGTTGATTGCTCCGAACACAAACAACAGCAGCTTTCTGCAGCTGTGGAATGGCATCTTGATTGGATTTTGACGAAGCTTCAATGTTGAAACAGCTTTGAGAAGCAGCTTGCTGCTTTCATGATGGAAAGTATGATCTGGGATCTACGTTGTTTGGAAAGAGGCCAGCTTGTTGGCTGAAAGAACTTGGTGTATAAAGGCGATTTTGTATCATGATGGTACCATAGGAGACTACAGAAATAACATTAAACCTCAGGGAGTCAGATGAGTCAGATGGCTGAGCGGTTAGGGAGTCGGGCTATTAATCAGAAGGTTGTTGGATCTATTCCCGGCCGTGCCAAATTACGTTGTGTCCTTGGGCAAGGCCCTTCACCCTACTTGCCTCGGGGAGAATGTCTCTGTACTTACTGTAAGTCGCTCTGGATAAGAGCGTCTGCTAAATGTCTAAATGTAAACCTCACCATAATATTTGCCTGTGTGCATTTGACCTCAGATATGCTTATATTGTGTATTATATATGACAACGTTTCATAACATCTGCATAGATCTAGGTTGATGCCCAGTGGTGTCTTGATATTTTGTGTCCATCAAACAGGATTACAGGGTGAACATCTTCCTGCGTCAGCGATGGAACGACCCCAGGCTCAGACTTCCTCAGGACTTCAAGTCTGAATCGCTCACCGTCGATCCCAAGATGTTTAAATGCCTCTGGAAGCCAGATCTGTTCTTCGCCAACGAGAAAAGTGCGAACTTCCACGAAGTCACCCAGGAGAACATTCTGCTGTTCATCTTCCGTAACGGAGATGTTCTGATCAGCATGAGGTAAGCGAACACATCCACCCCACAGGTAGGAATGGATGTGTTGATTGTGAATTTATTCGACCAACATGTGAATTCCGTACATACATTGACTGTGAGCTGTACAAACTAACTGGCACCTTCCAGAAGATTGTTTAGTCTTACAGAAATACATTTCCTTCTATTTTTGTGAACAGCAGACTAACTGCAATGCTTTGATGAATGTAAAGTTACGACAAATACGACTTAGTTTAGTGCTTTAACATAATATGAGGGCTAATGGAAATCACTTCACTTCATCAAAACTAAAAGCAGTTTTACAGTTTGATTTAGTGGCACTCTCGTGTAATGTTTTCTTCTAATTTTTACTGGCTTGCAGAAATCCTTCCACAGAAATGACTTTACACAGAAATTACATTATTGTCTCAATGCAAAAATCGCATACATCTCCATTTTCCAATTTCCATTTGTGAGCGCAGTGATTGAGTGAGGCTTGCTAGGACCACAGGGAGAACGTTCTAAAACCTCTCAAAAGCTGCTTGGCAGGCTTAGTAGTCGAGGTTTAGCAATATGATCCAGTACATCTATTGACTTAAGCATTTATCAAACTGATCTGAAAATACTGTGTTTACAACATCCATAACTTAAGCCCTTAGTGTGAACATAAGCATGTACACAAGGATGACAAGGCAAAATCGCGCACATACACTACCGCTAATTTGGAGATTACAGAAATGAGTCACCAGCTAATTCACGCCTCCTGACCTAGTTACGTCACAAATATGCGAGCGTTCGAAAGTGTGCGCCACAGGGCAAATCATGTGACAACATGCGGATATTCTAATATTATCCGATAGACAAAAACTACGCTGTAAATGATTTAGTATGGCTACATTTCACGGGTTCTCGTTGGTGTCAAACCTCTTGGGGAATCAAGCATGTCAATCAAGCATGTCAGCCACTCCTGCAGAAGATGGCTAGTTTGAGCTTCTTACTCACAGGAACTTGCTTTGAAGCTTGTTCCGTATGTGACGCAATGTCTGTTTTTCTGTGTAAAAAGCCTTGAGTCTTTCCTCCTGTTTGTGTGTGTTTTGGTTCATTTCATCGTGAGGCAGTGTGAGCCACTGTTCACCTATCAGTGCATCTGCACTCGTCACAGGCAGCTAAAATAAAAGCTTTCATGTGCAAATGTAAGAGGATGGAAATAAATATGCAACTCTGCTCATGCACAATGAAGGAAGCACGTTAAGAATTCATGCCCAGAGCACAGAAGTGCCAGTTTTTTTTGTGTGAAAGGGACTATCCTTTCAATCATTCAGTGTCTTTTGTCTTCTGACAGGATAAAATACGGACAATAATTCTGCTGAATCATTTCAGCGTTTCATTTTATGATATTTTAGAATATATGCTTGTAAGAGCACCATTAACTACTAGATTTTCACCTGCAGGAACCTCACACAACATTACAAATCTACAATCCTAACCCTTCTGTTGAAGTTTACAATATCTTAACAGCTCAGGGCTAGTCTACAAGTTATAGCCTGCAAATTGAGTAATTTATGATGCAAAATTGATGCAAGTTTCACCTTTTTACTTGAATATGGTGGTATAATGACTTTGTTTGTCTCCAGGTTGTCAGTTACTCTATCGTGCCCCCTGGACCTCGCTCTGTTTCCCATGGACACCCAGCGCTGTAAAATGCAGCTGGAGAGCTGTGAGTAATCTCCAGAGCCTAAACTGAGGATGACACATCCACAACACTATCATATCGCTGTAAAGTCAAGTGAGATATATATTTATGTAAATGTTTATGATGTATTTTCAGTTATTTCCAGTTTGGTTCGCCTCTAAAGTTTTTCTTCAAGCTGTTAAGGAACTAAAGGGTGTCTGGGAGGAAGAATCTATCTGCATATTTGTTGGTCTGCGAAGGCAGACAAGAATATGAGCATGAGCCCTGCTGTAGCATCTTATTTATGGAGGAAAATGTATGCTAAGTAAAGACGTGTGACCCAAAACCCTAAATATATCAGTATGCCCCCAAAACATCCTGGTAACCTACAGTACCAGTGAAAGGCCTGTTCATGACGTGTGCATGATGTATGTGCATGTGTGTGTATGATGCATGTGTGTATAATGTATGTGTATGGGGTGTGTGTGCGTGTGTATATATGGGGGGGGGGGGGTGTATGGTGTGTGTGTGTGTGTGTGTGTGTGTGTGTGTGCCTGCAGTTGGCTACACCACAGATGACCTGCAGTTCATGTGGGAGACTGGAGACCCAGTGCAGATGGAGGAGATCGCCCTGCCTCAGTTTGATATCAAACAGGAAGACATCGAATACGGGAACTGCACCAAGTTCTATGCAGGAACAGGTATGCTCCTCAATGTCTTCCAACTATGCATGAGAGACACAGGGTGTCATCTATAAGTGCATTTGTGCACGTACAGTATCAGCCTGTATTTTCATGCACTTGTTGGGCATGTATACAGTGCTGTAGCTTAAGGTCAGGGTTAGATTATTGTCATGAGCAGAGTGTGGGAGGGAATGGGCGTACATTACAGTATGTCTATCTTAATGCAATAGGGGTACTTGCTTTTTGAAATCTGATTGCATTCTTATAACAATTACCTTGAAATCAGAGACATTTTGGGCCATTGGATTCAGTGTCTTGATAAAGATTTTCTAAAAGAATGATTCTCATGAGTTTGGCTGACAATGTAAGGTACAGTGCCTTTCATCAGGTCATTAATTATTCCCAGTGAATAGGATTGTTGACATCTCTCAAAACACACTCAGAAGAGAAAGGTTCCTCATTAGGATTTCAACGCAGGCATTCAAAAATCTTTTTAGCACTAGTTGAAAATAGTTTTAGTATGTTGTTAAATGTAGCTGTTTCGTTGGCAAGAAGACGTTCTCACACTTGTGTTGTAGAGAATCCATGTCAAACTCAGCAATGTGTCTCATAAACGAACCGTAAAAGTATTTGAACGTGATAAAACTACACTAAGGTGCTTTAGAAATAAACCTGGTGCAAACAGTTTTTTTCCCCAATATTTGGGAAAAAAAGGTTAATATATATATATATTTTTAAAGTTCAAATAAACTAGAAACTGTTGGTGTAGTGTTGTGAGTGGAAAATAAAGTACCAACATTTTTTGGGGGAAAGGTTACACACGGTGATACAGTTCATCAAAGGAGAGCTTAGGAGAGGGAATCGCAAGGTTGAAGACCTGAGATCTAAGATACCACGGTAACACATAAAGACCATTAAAAAGTGTTCAGAGAAAATGAGGGGTGCCATGGGCCCTGGCCCTGCCTGCTCTGCTTCTAGTTAAGAACATGGAGACCTGGTTGATAGTGGAGAGCTAGTTAGGATAGTGGAAACAGCAATAAATAAACCTAATACGTACGTGTTTGTTGTCGTGTGTTATGCTCCAGGTTATTACACGTGCGTGGAGGTGATCTTCACCCTGAGGCGCCAGGTGGGTTTCTACATGATGGGCGTGTACGCGCCCACCCTCCTCATCGTGGTCCTGTCTTGGCTCTCCTTCTGGATCAACCCCGATGCCAGTGCCGCCCGGGTTCCTCTGGGTACCTCCACCACACTCACCATACACTAAACACCACCTGGCATTAAAATGTCAGCATTTCCTGATAACAGTTGACTGCATGATTGTGTTGTCTAAGACGTCGAAATCTGAGCTAATGTCCAGTGATTGTTGTTCTCACCCTAGTCTCTGTCACCATAAAGCTGTGGTTCTCAATCCTGGTCCTCGTGTTCCCCTGATCAGCATGTTCTGGATGTTTCCCTGCTCCAATACACCTGATTCAAATGAATGAGTTGTCAGGCTTCTGCAGAGCTTGATAACGACCCAGTCATTTGAATCAGGTGTGTTGGAGCAGGGACACATCTACAACTTGCAGTACAGGAGGCATGAGGACCAGGATTGAAAACCACCGCCAATGAGATGAGCTCCTAAGACCTCCTCCCACCGGTGGGAGACGTATTGTCCCCCTCAGGTCATGTTGTCAGTTGGGAGAACATCTTGTGGGTTTTTCTCGCCCCTGTGACCGCAAAGAATCTCATGATTGTGGCTTGAAGCAGACCAGCCATTGTTGTTCCCCTCTCCTCACCTCCCCTCACCCCCCCTCACCTCCCCGACACTTCCTCCCACTCACTCCCTCTTCCTGTCTCCCCTCCAGTCGTTCATCATCACTTCCATCCCATCCCTCCATCTCCTGTGGAGGGCGACCTCATGACACCCCAGTAAATGGGATCATCGCAGGTCAGTCATTCTCACAGTGTGTGCTCATTGGATTTCGTTGCACAGCTGTTTTGTGTGTGTGTGTGTGTAGCATGTGTTTGTCAGTGTGTGTTGTTGGTTTTATTCTTATTGTCAGGTGTGTTTTGAGCCTGACATATTGCGAGGCTCGGTGTATGTCAGTGCTTGTGGAGATCAGAGGCTAACTCTTGTTTTGTCCCCACTGGAAAAATTGTTGAGGGGCAACGTTGTATCGGCTATCAGCTCCCTAAACAGAAACAACACCTTCTTTGTGGTTTATAAAACAGGTCAGGGCTGGGTAATCATCTTTACAGCACATTCAGAGTCTTTTATAGAACGGCCTAGATTAATTGTTTGTTCCCGGAAAAAACTGTGAAAGCAGTCTATTATCGGACCACAGGTGAACTCACATTAGCACTACAACAGGAAAGGTAAAACAGGGTTCATGGAGTTTGTAATTAGTCTTTTGTTGTATGTGCTGCGTCAGTGATTGTGATGATTTATATAATAATTTATCTGTTCAACAACCCCATTTATGAAATTATTCGACAGCTATATAATAGTTAGAATTTTCTAAACAGCGAGTAAGTTACATATTGGAACAAGCAGGTATTGTACTGTACACCGTCTTGGGCTGAGGCAAACAAACATTGGGAAATGGTATTGTACATTGAACATCATTGTCGTTTTCAGCTGTCCGGCTTAGCTACCACCGACATAAATCAATTAGGTTTCAAAATTAAAACTTTAAGCTAAACTTCGAGGCACATCAAATACTGTAGATGTCAGATCAGACGTCCACCCCGAAGGGACGCAGAGATCCTCCTCACAGCAGCAGCTCAGGTCCAGCCTCCCTCCCTGACCTTGCCCTGACAAGGTTGTCCGGCTCTCTGCTTGTCCAGGGATCCTGTCTGTGCTCTCGCTCTCCTCCGAGTGCACCTCCCTGGCCTCGGAGCTGCCCAAGGTGTCCTACGTGAAGGCCATCGACATCTGGCTGATCGCCTGCCTGCTGTTCGGCTTCGCCTCCCTGGTGGAGTATGCTGTGGTGCAGGTGATGCTCAACAGCCCCAAGCGCATCGCGGCCGAGAAGGCCAAGATGGCGTCCAAGGAGAAGGCGGAGGGGAAGACGCCCGGCAAGAACAACACCGTCAACGGAACCGGAGGGACGCCCATGCACGTCAGCACGCTGCAGGTGTGTGTGTGTGTGTGTCTGTGTGTGTGCACGTCAGCACGCTGCAGGTGTGTGTGTGTGTGTGTATCGCCCATGCACGTCAGCACGCTGCAGGTGTGTGTGTGTATCTGTGTGTGTGCACGTCAGCACGCTGCAGGTGTGTGTGTGTGTGTTTGTTTGTGAAAACCAAATCTTGGAAAATTACTTCATGAATTGCATTGGTTTAACTTGGGGTCTTTTGGGGTCATTTATGAAATGGTTGTGTGTACATATGTATGTGCGTTTGTGTGTGTGTGTGATTTTAGACATCTCGTCCTCACAGTTAACTGAATGACAAATGGTTCATTTTGCTCAGATCCATTGACATGATTTGAGTGCTGAAAGTAGATGCAATCTAAATGCAAAATAGGGAGATCCAATCATTAATAATTGGTATCATCTCCTGCACCACCTCCTGACCACGATAAAGATTGACACTCAGATCAATCAGGTTACAAAACAGCCTACATGTCTTTCAATTGTAAACTTGATGGACATTAATTTACAGTTGATGTTAGTTAAGACCGGAGTGGCTTTCGAGAATATTACATTTGTCCTTAGATAGCAAATATGTTTTCATGTCAAAACAAATCAAACTAATGAATCTTTAATTACCTTAATGACTTTAGTGCAACTGTGCAATTCGATCTTAATCTGCTCTTTAGACCTTGAGGAGGGGATTGGAAAAGCTCCATGATATATAGTAATTGTTAGACTCCATTGTTGTATAGTATATCTGCAGCATTATATGAGAGCAATGCAACAGATCAGTAGAGTAGATTGTGATGACAAGGCACATGCACTAATTATTAGCCATCTGGTCCACAGGCCATTAAATTTAATCATTTAAATTCCTGACACCCAGCAATTCATTTATGTCCAGTATTGGTTTTGGGCGAGTAACTTTGCAATCACGCTGCCCTTTTCCTTTCTTTCCTTTGTCCAATTGAGAAGAAATTCTGGGTGTGCCTGTCACAAATGCGAGCAACATCAGGGATATGTAATAGTTGCGTAAATCTAATTATTTCATGAAGTTAAAGATGCATAACTAACAAAAATGCTTCCTTAAAATAAGTTCATGAGCCAAAACCAAACACTTGTGTCATACAAAACAAACACTTTAAAAGCCTTTTCTCCAGGCCTAAGAATGCTTGACACTGATCCTAGATATGCTCATGGAAGTGAAAAAAATGTGTCACAACGGTTTATCGTAGGTCCTGTCAAAAATATCCCCGGTTGATGTGGAGAATATTCCTACAGGAATTCTCTCCATGTGGTATGCCATTCCAGCATCAGTCAAACGTCCTTCACTGGCGAGATCAAATGCTGGAGAGTGAACCTGCCGCACGTCAAGACTCAGATGTTTGAAGCGTGACGCCGTCTGGAAAGCAAACCCACTGAGCCACAATGGCTTCACACGCGAGGCTTGTAGCGTGGAGCCACTGAGGGCTCAACTCTCAAACCACACGGTCTTGAAAGGTTCGCTGAAACATCCTCATTAATCACGAGTTGCCTTCGTCTTGCTGAGACAGGCGCCTCTGGAAAGTGGATGTTGGGGGAGATTTTAGAAGGGTTGGAGGTAAAGGAACAAAGACAAGTCACACGCATTTTTTTGTAACGTTTTTTTTTTGCTTCCATAGTTCCTTTGATGATGAGCCCAGGTCTTTTTCTTACCCAGTTATGGGGGCTAGGTGCTTTGGGATGGCGTTTTGAGGTCCTCCTTAAACTTTTTTTAATGGATTCTTTTATGGATGTGAGTCACAGAGGATGACAGGAACAGAAAAGGACGTTTGTCTCGTTTTCCTTCTCGCATCAGGTGTATCTTTACAAGCACCTCGGAGGCATGGCGCGAACCTGATGTGCTCTGTCTGATGTGCTCGCCATCTGCAGGGAGGGAAAGATTAAATGGATGGGAAACTAGTGCCAGCTCTCCTGTTGCATCTGTCAGCTGAGATGTATGACTGCAGTAAAGTGCCAGGAGGATGTCCCAGACTGGACATCTAGGAGGGATCCGATCCAGAGAGGTACAGCAGTAACACCACGCTGTTCCTGGGGTCGAATCCCTGATGTGTCACGTTATGCCTTCAATAAGAAGGGTGCCTAGCAACAGGCGAGTGTTTGTCCAGAATGTCGAGGCTTTCCTGGAGTTGGTAGGGAGAGCAGCTGAGAGGTTGTCATCGTCTGGGGGTCAGATGGCTGAGCAGTGAGGGAGTCGGGCTATTAATCAGAAGGTTGTTGGTTCGAATCCCGGCTGTGCCAAATGACGTTGTGTCCTTGGGCAAGGCACTTCACCCTACTTGCCTCGGGGAGAATGTCCCTGTACTTTACTGTAAGTCGCTCTGGATAAGAGCGTCTGCTAAATGACTAAATGTCTGGGTATGTTTTCATTCTGAGGAAGAGGTTCTGGTCAACGTCGTTCACCTACCCTCCTCTTCCTCCTCTTCGTCCTCTTCCTCCTCCAGGTGGAGACGAGGTGCAAGAAAGTCTGCACCTCCAAGTCGGACCTCCGCACCAACGACTTCAGCATTGTGGGCTCCTTGCCCCGGGACTTCGAGCTCTCTAACTTTGACTGCTACGGGAAGCCCATCGACCTGTCCGGCGCGCTGGGGAGGTTGCAAGGGAAGCACAACAAGAAACCGCCTCCTTCGAAGCCCGTCATCCCCTCGGCTGCCAAGCGGGTGGACCTCTACGCCCGCGCCCTCTTCCCGTTCACCTTCCTCTTCTTCAACGTCATCTATTGGTCCGTGTACTTGTGATAATCTTGTGTTTTGGTCAATGACCCCCACCCCCTGCCATGCTTTACTTAATGATCTAGTTGTACTCATGATATATTGGTACTTGAAATAGTGATGAAGCATCACAGGAGTGATTCCTGTGATGAAGGGTGTAGAAATGAATCCACAAAATAAAATTAATCAAAAAAATAATAATTAGACTACTACTTTAATTGTAAATATTCAAGGTCCCTGCTGTTTGACACGAGAGAGAAAACTCACGTTCTCATTAAGAGGTGAGCGTTTGGGTTTCGGTTGAATTCCGGCCCAAAGTGTAACATTGTAAAATCTTTGCATGTTGAAAAATGGTATACCGTAAAAACAGTATATAAATATAAACATATATAGATATTATTATAAATATGTTTATTGTAACTATAAGAGTTTGTTACTCTTGGTATTCTCTGTATGGGATAGTTCTCTAGTGGATAATGTGACACCGTATAGCACCGTATTCTAGTTCAGATGGTCGAATGACACTGCCACTCCATCTATTGTAACTTTTTACCATCTTTCACTTCCTGTTCCACTTCCATCATCATGTGTAAATGGGCCACAAGTTGACCATGTATTTGTGAAGTTTACAAACAATTAAACAATCAAATTGCTGGCATAGAAATGAGTTTGTGCCGTGTATTGTCGAAAGTTCAAGCAGATATAGATTTAAAGACGTTTCTCTCTTTTTAGATTCAACAAAACACCGAGCAAAAGGTGTGCACATTTCCTCGCCCCATTTAGCTGCATCACCAGTAATGGCCGGGTTTCCCAGATTCGTTAAGAAGCTCTTAAGAGCTTCTTAACGAATCTGGAGCTTCTTAACGAATCTGGGAAACCCGGCCAATTTCAGTCCGTAAATACAATCCTGCGGAAAGTAACTGACTGAAACTCGTAATTGGAAAAATATCCACTGTGTCCACCATTGCTGGTGCGTCATTGGCTAATGAACGTGGAACCTGGGCTGGAAGCACACATATGTTTCCTTCCAGGTGCTCTGACCCTTGGCTAATCCCTTCAAACCGCTGCGTAATTATTAATGGAAAATATGTTGGGATATTGACCTCTGAGTAGCATTGCAAGACTCCTCATATGAAATCCACCATGACTTTAACGAACCGAGATAGATCATCTCGTGACAAGCGCACGTGTGCATATATGCAACAGTGAAGCAGAGGGAACTGCAGAGGTTTCGATTACGTGAAAATAAAATAATATAAAAATGACTTGAATATCATCCAGGTTATGTTAATTTTTGCTACTGAATTTTTATAGGTTAGACAGCATGCTTTAAATATGTGCCCGCTGATCAAGCCAATAAGAGCCAAGGCCACTGTCACTGCAGCTGTCATGGTAACAGACATTATGGTGAAGATTTGTCAAATGCTCATTGAGGACAACCAGCTTTGAGTTTCTTAGACGAGCCTTGAATCTGAATGTAGACATCCACGACATACCGATCGCGAAAACCAGAGAGTAGGCCTAATATCCATTTGACGAATCTCTGGGTGTTTTCTTCAATGTCATTTAGACGAACATGCAGAGTACCACTGTGCTCTGCAGCGCCCTCTAGAGGCATGTCTGTGTATTGAAATCACAATGGCTTAGAAAGGTAAATTAATTCACAATGATCTTTAACAACATCTACAATGATTTTACATTGTATGTAGTATACAATACAATAGTATGTTGTTTTATGAAAGACAATGTAGAGGATGGATAGGGCCCATAAATTTACATTTAGTCATTTAGCAGATGCTCTTATCCAGAGCGACTTACAGTAAGTACAGGGACATTCCCCCCGAGGCAAGTAGGGTGAAGTGCCTTGCCCAAGGACACAACGTCATTTTGCACGGCAGGGAATCAAACCGGCAACCTTCTGATTACTAGCCCGATTCCCTAACCGCTCAGCCACCTGACTCCACATAAATGCCTCTGGAACTTTCAGCCTTACTCTCTGCCTCTTGGGGCTAATCCAAACTGACCTCTTACCAGGCTGAACAGCCAGGTCACCGGGCGACCAACCTGACAGCGGGTCAGCTAAACGAGATGTTCTCACGTCTGATATGGTCACAGGCCCCCTGCTCACACGCCTAATCCAGAGCCGTGACAGCACAGAGGACCACAGAAGAAGTCGTCTTCATCAGTGGGTGTTGAGGATTTACGCACTGCCTGTTTCCTGGAGAGAGAAACAGGAAGTTGCTTGCGTGAGCCAAAGCCTTGGATGTGGGCTGATGGGGGGGGGGGGTAGAGGAAGTGAGAGGAAGTGAGGTGGGTGTGATTTCCTGTCAGTGAACTGGGTCGTGGACGGCTCAGCTCTGTGGCTGAGCCAGGCAGGCCGAGCAAATCGTCAAAGCGGCCGTGACTCCCCAGTTTGCCATCGTTCGTTAGTTCAACTTGAACTTGTGAAAACAGAACGGCAGAAGAAGAGGAGGACGGAGGACACAGAGAGAGAAAGAGAGAGGGGGGGGGGTTTGGAGAGAGAGAGAGAGAGAGAGAGAGAGGAAGGGTTGGAGAGAGAGAGGGGGGGGGGTTGGAGAGAGAGAGAGAGGAGGGGTTGGAGAGAGAGAGAGGGGGGGGTTGGAGAGAGAGAGGGGGGGGGTGGAGAGAGAGAGATAGAGAGAGGGGGGGTTGGAGAGAGAGAGGGGGGGGGGGGTTGGAGAGAGAGAGAGAGGAGGGGTTGGAGAGAGAGAGGGGGGGGGGTTGGAGAGAGAGAGAGAGGAGGGGTTGGAGAGAGAGAGAGGGGGGGGTTGGAGAGAGAGAGAGAGGAGGGGTTGGAGAGAGAGAGAGGGGGGGGTTGGAGAGAGAGAGGGGGGGGTGGAGAGAGAGAGATAGAGAGAGGGGGGGTTGGAGAGAGAGAGATAGAGAGGGGGGGGGGTTGGAGAGAGAGAGGGAGGGGGGGGTTGGAGAGTGAGAGAGACGGGGGGTGAGAGAGAGAGAGAGAGAGAGAGAGAGAGAGAGAGAGAGAGAGAGAGAGAGAGAGAGAGAGAGAGAGAGAGAGAATGAAGGGAGGGAGGGAGGGAGGGAGGGAGGGAGGGAGGGAGGGAGGGAGGGAGGGGAGAAATTAGAAAGAAGGCACGGAAGAGGAACTGACCGATATGGATACACAAAGGTTATTTCAAGACGAGGCAGTTTGTCTCAAAGCATCCAAAATACAGAGCAGGCTGGCTGAGGAGGAGATGGCAAGATGGAA
Source organism: Thaleichthys pacificus (assembly GCA_023658055.1). Classification (NCBI taxonomy): domain Eukaryota; kingdom Metazoa; phylum Chordata; class Actinopteri; order Osmeriformes; family Osmeridae; genus Thaleichthys; species Thaleichthys pacificus. Next base: position 16,143,630 of record CM042855.1, on the reverse strand, counting down.
AGATAGAGAAAGCGTCAAACGAAAGAAGCGAGGGCCTACCCAGTACCCAGACAGCTGCAGACACTATCATGCACGTAGGCAATTAATAAACAGTGTTAACCTTCTCCAACCTCCACAAGCTCCTAGTTAGCTCCCCTACCCTCTCAGGGTTCCTTTCCCCTAAACGTTCCTACCACCCTATTCTGCCCTCTTCCACCGAGACAAATAAACATACATTTGTGAGATGGAGCAGATGTGTTGAACGTTAGCTTTCGTAATGTGGTCAACGTTGACGTTAGCTGTCAGAGGGTTGTTGTTGTGTCACCCAGCTGTGTTCAGTGACAGTGCAGACATTGTGTATGAAGAGGTCATGCGAAACCACCTCTCCAGACAAACTTACTCTAATTGATGATTTGTCTTTCACCAATCAGTTTCATTGAGTGAGTATGACTAGCCAATCCCTGCATCTCTCCCATCCTTGCTGCTGATCCATGATAGGTTGGCTCGTGGGAATTGCTCTGTTTGTACTACATGCTCAGCCTAGCAAGTTCTTTTGGTTCATGTAGTTGTGCATTCATGTCACATCACTGTTGTGTGCTTAAGGAGCCGTTCACTCGCTGGTGTGTCTGCGCCTTCCATTAGCCAGCTGACAGAAAAACAGACTCCTCTCCCTGTTACCTCTATTATTATGTTTGATAGAGAAATGGAGAACTGACTGTCTTACTTGAGATTGTAAAGTCTCAAGTAAACAAGCCACAAGCACTTTCCAACTCCACGTTCACGCAAAATAAGGCCTGACATCGATATTGTTCTGTTAAAGTCAATCAACGGTTTGGATTCCACGGACAAGAAACTTCACAGTTGTAGCATCACTTGTCGGTTTTTCCTGAAACTTTCACATCGCCTGTAGAAGTTCTCCCATTAAATAAGGTGTCTGTTACAGAGTATAAACTAGTGTTACTCAGTGTTTCTGAAAGAGGCCAGTAAAAAGGTTCACTTGCATTTTTGCTGCAATTGTAGTTGCTTCTGTTACATTGGGCACACGTGCCCACATGTGCACACGGTCACCCTGTTCCACATAATTGTGTTCCCTGTCGCACGTTATGAGGACACGGACTGTAAACACGGACGGTAAACACAGTCATGCTACTTTGCGGTTCTTGTAACATTGATTGCGCAACCTTTTAATAGACCAACTGAATATATAGTTAACCTGCACTGTAAACCCCCAAATTCTCATTCAGAATACTTCATAATTTATACAATAATTGATTCACTAAGTATATTGTATTATTATGTAAGAGATTAGATTACTTAAATAGTTTTATGTAATCAGTATCCACAAATGTTTCAAGTAAACACTTTTGGGGGGTTTACAGTGAGAAGTAATAAAATAGTCTAAACTACTTAACGGTCATTCAACATCCACATCAAAACAGTGATCTCCTGAGTCTATGAGCCCATTAGTTACTCCACAGGATATTGACTATTCCATTACACAGAACTGCAAGATACCTCCTTTCAGTGGACAACTGACGGTGCATTACCTTGCATGTTTACTCAACAGTGACAAAACCTCCATCCTTTGACTCATCCTGATTATGAACGTCCCTGGTTAACCCGGGCAGCAGACAGTTTTTGTCTCCACAAACCAATTTTGAAGGCCACCTACAGACGAGTTTCAAAGCTACAAATCAAAAGAACAGAAGAAAAGTCACTACACAGATACGCTTTAGATTTCCCTACGGAGGTTCGCTGCGCTGGGGAGTATAGCGCATCTAACTTTCTGTCTCCCGCTCACCAATCAGAGAGATGCATCTGCCAGTTGTTGCTCCAAACAGACACGGATGAGAGCCCGACAATTAGAGCAGAAATAGATGAATATTCATGAGGTATGGCAACATCAAAGTTGCGGTGAGTTATCCAGTAAGGGTGCTCCTTGGCAGTGAAGTTAATGTCTGTGTTTTGAGCGTGTTTGTTTTTGCCCTTCCTGATTTTCACGTAAAGTAGGCAGGAGCTAGCTTAACCCTTCCAAACTTTAAGCTATAAACTGCATCTACTAAAATAAACATAATCTACAAAGTTGTTAGAGATGTGCTCTGTGCAGTGGTTGTGTTGCTTGGTAAGATTGTGTAATTTGTCCAAACACAACTGTTATACAGTATATGGTAATAAGAATTGACCCAAAATCAAATGGTGTATATGACTGAAGTTGTTGAAAGGTCAATGACTTAGGCTACTTGATATTTATGTGAGAAACATTTGAGAAACATGACAGAGTAACTAAAGATTTCATGTTTAAGTAAAAAGAAACAATTTCTGACTTAAGTTTTCTGTTTTAGTAAAAACAGACACTGGAATATAAACAAAGGACAACAGTATTCATGTCCCCGATTTAACAATGTTTTGTTTATACATTTACACTTTAATTTACACTTGATCACATTATAGCATCATCTCCACTCTTCACAGCATTAACCAAAACAATCTCTTCTTTAGGATTGCGGAAATAATTCAAAGGCAGCAGTGCACTGAGGAATGCGCGGAACTAATCAAATATGAGCGCCACTTAACCCTTTCAACACCAGGGTGCGTGCACGCGAACGCCAACCAATTCTTCCATCAACACCAAGGCTCGTGAACCGCTGTCCATGGTCCTGAACGGCAGCTTCCATCAGCCTTTACTGACTGCATCTCAAGCTCCCTCCAGACTCTCATCCCATTACATTTTTACCACTCTAACATCTTCCAACCGTGTATTGATTAATATGTATATGTCTCGGGGGGCTGAGATATGGCCTGTAGATCATGAAATGGGCGACAGGAACGCCATTTCTTTTTATTGACTTCCCGGAGAGTTCTGTCGTCCTTGGCCCTCTTTAAAACGGCAGTAACCGTCACTGCCTTGCTCGAGACTATTAATATGCATGAAAACGTGGAGAACCAGCCATCGATCAACGGTAAAGAGTACAGTAATTTGGTTTATCTCACTGAAATGGGAGGAGGATCCCATCGATGGTACACAAAATACTTCCTTCAGAAAGGTGTACGGGTAAAGTCCACTTTTGTGGTACAAAAGTACAATAACTTGTTTTTTAACCAATTGTGATTGAGTTGATTTTATTTGATGTGTGGTGTAGGATCTGAGTGATTTCGCTGTAGGTAAAAGAAAAAAAACACATTCAATGCCATCTGCAGCATGTCAGGCATAACCGTTGACACACATGACCTATTTTTACAGGTGTGAAAATCACTTACAACCCATTGACAGCATGCTATATCATTCAATATATTGCGAGATATACGTTGCCAGAGCTTGTTCATGAAGGCCAGTTCATTTGGTTAATTGTTATTTCCTTTGGGATCACCAGGGGTTATGAACCCATGCTACTAATTCATTGTAAAACGAGATGACGATGAGAGATGGTGATGATGGAATTTCGGTGCCATGTAACAGGTTTAAAAGGTTAGGTTCTCCCCATATGTCGTCACATTTTCTGATAAACTATGTACTTGTTTGTTTATGAGCCAAATACATCGTGAGTCAATGAAGTGGAACGCGCCGCTCGGCTTACTTCGTATGTTTACGCTTCTCATTAACATTCTCCGTTTGTCGGTGATGCTGAAACGATCTGAAAGCCAGCTGGATCTCCAGCGCGCAGAGCGGAGACGAGCAGTGTTCCTGTGCGTTAAAGGAGGTGTTGGCTCACATGAGGGAAGCCACTAGAAGGAAAAGCGGAATAGACAATAGCCTACATCTTCTCAATCATTCCTTTACAGCTGGAACTAGTGACAGAAGCTTCCCTTTACAATAACCACCTGCAGAAAACAATCACTAGTGCATTTTTCCTGCATGTGTCCAACATGTGTCGAATCTAAAATAGACTTCTGTTGAAGAAACAAGGATACCCAGGTCTGTCGCTGGATGTGGACACCTTTTCTGTGGAAATGCCTAAGATTATGAATTTGTCGGTTTTATTTTTATTAATTTTAAGGGGAATGCCGCTCGGAGGTTCTCCCAGTGTTCAAATTGGTATGTATTACTCATTTCAATTCAAATATTTGCACAGTGAGCAGCCTTAACTGTGTCAAATAGTCTACTTAATTTTCAAAACCAAATAAATGTGTGAAAGATGCAAAGTATGTTGAGGTTTTCTCTGGTGTTTGTTACAGGGGGACTCTTTCCAAGAGGCGCCGATCAGGAGTACAGTGCTTTTCGGATAGGAATGGTTCAATTTGGCACCGCCGAATTCAGACTGACGCCCCACATTGACAATCTGGAAGTAGCCAACAGTTTCGCTGTCACAAATTGTTGTAAGTTACAAACGAATTTCAGTTATTTAGGAGAAATTATTTGTGGTCGACCAGGTGGGTTGGTCGAGACAGTTAAATAATTAACCGTAGCCTAATTATTAACTGACTTTGGAGTGGTGGATGCAATTCTTTAAGTGACCATTCTTCACGATTCTTTGAGTGACAATTTCTTTAGAAAGTGAACAAAAACAATTGGATAGCCTGCTGATTTGAAGATCTGTCAGTCGTCTCCGCTTATGTGGCCTCTTATAACGGCAAGGGAAAGTTGGTTTCCACAGTAACAGTCACGTCTGTGCTTTTCACAGAGAACAACGTCGAGCAGCAAATCCTGAGCAAATTAGCTAACTCATTTCTTAAATTTTAAGATATTACAGGTATTTCCTTTCACATATAGATCTAGCCTACTGTCAATAACTTTTCTTTGTTCTCAATCCGCAATTGTCTTAAAATATGTAGCCTCGGATTGCCTTTTCGTCGATGCTCATGACTACTGTAGTTAATTAAATCTAATCTGTGTCGTTTGGAGTGTTGAAGTGGTTTTAATGAGAAATATAGGCTCGTACTATACAATTCAGAATAAATAGATCACGATAGGACTAGTCGCCCTCGGGGCAGGGAGATGATCATATGAATTCGACGCTCAGGGTTTGTAGATTACACCATCTACTGTCCTTTATCTGTCATCTGATGTAAACCACTCAACAACTGCGAAATGTATGTCCTTCTCATAGGATAGACTAGTCGATTCGTTTGATAAGTAATAAGTCTGTTAGATGAAGCTAATCCATGAAATTCAGTTGTAGGCTTGTATCTCCATTGCTACACGTTATATTAAGCTGTTGCCAAGCGACATACGCTTTTGAGTCTTTGTAGAGCGGCTATATCAAAAGAGTATTTGATTGGTATTGCATTGATTGCCTTCGTTTGTGTTGTGATGAGAATGCCAGTGCGCGAGACAGATGCACCGGGATGATGCTGGAATGAAGTAGGAAAGGCGACATCCCTGTCAATCATTAACGGTTCCTAAGGAAGAGCGTTTTTCGGGGTGTGATGTCAGAGATTGTTCACAAAACGGAGTCGCCTTCATTCATGGATTTTTAAATAATCAGAGCTTAATTCACATTATCGACAGTCATTTAGTATGAGTTCACCTCACTTTGAATAGGACACAACCAGATCTTTTCAAAACTCGAAACTTTCCTGTTTTCTCACCCGTGAACGTTTGCCTCCTGGAGACAGTTCTTCTCTGATGAATGGATGTTAGACTCTGACTTAAACCAGCAGATGGCAGTCTGACTTGTAAGGCGTTGTTTTCTATTATGTATTCCTTTTCTAAATAGAAAGCCCCAGTGCACCAATGAGTAGAGATATTATAGCAAGTCCCATTAAAGTCAGATCAATCAATTAGCAGTTTAAATTTTGCTCCTGAAGATGTCGTTTTAATGGGGCGGGGCATCTTACATCATACACAGAGGAAAAGAATACTTTTTACGTATTATATATACAGTATGTACTCCATGAATACCTTATCAAAGCATCATCCCAGAATTAAAACTAACAGCTAGAGTCAGAAACATCTATATCATGTGTTTCCCATGATATCTGGCTTGCTGTATATTTAATGGTGTATGTGCACACTGTATAGATACAGTCCTACAATGCCAGGGCTGTAACATGTCAATGAATAATGCATTAGTCATGCATGCATCTGACTAATCATAATGCCTGGTCCACAGATGTGAACAATGTGAGTCTGTGTGTTTCTGTTGGAGTGAGAGAGTGAGAGAGAGAGTGAGAGAGAGTGAGAGAGAGTGAGAGAGAGTGAGAGAGAGTGAGAGAGAGAGAGTGAGAGAGAGTGAGAGAGAGTGAGAGAGAGTGAGAGAGAGAGAGAGAGAGAGAGAGAGTGAGAGAGAGTGAGAGAGAGTGAGAGAGAGTGAGAGAGAGAGAGTGAGAGAGAGTGAGAGAGAGTGAGAGAGAGTGAGAGAGAGTGAGAGAGAGATGGACATATATACATGGGAGTCAGGTGGCTGAGCGGTTAGGGAATCGGGCAAGTAATCAGAAGGTCGCTGGTTCGATTCCCGGCCGTGCAAAATGACGTTGTGTCCTTGGGCAAGGCACTTCACCCTACTTGCCTCGGGGGGAATGTCCCTGTACTTACTGTAAGTCGCTCTGGATAAGAGCGTCTGCTGAATGACTAAATGTAAATGTAATACACATATGAGAGACAAACAGTAAAGAGACAGAGAGAGACACAGAGAGAGAGACAGAGAGAGAGAAATTAGAAATACTCTCTAGTCTTCTACTCTTTATCCCAGCCTGGCTGTGTCTGTACTTATGAGAGCACGTGAGCATGTGTTTGCGTATCAGTGTTCATGCATTCAAGCTTTTGATGTATTTTCTCCTCATCACATCCAAAACAAACTCTACCTCATTTGGGAACCAATTTCAGAACAGATTTAACACTCCAAAAGATGTACAATTTTATGGTTGAGTCCCAGTGAGTGATAATTTGATGTATCCACTGACTGCTTGTTGCCATACATACAAGTGTGTATTGTTCTGTGATAAAAAGCCAGAGCAAATCTTATTTGTACCCAAAGTCAAGTTTAATTATGTTGATGTCCCACTATTTTAGAGCAAGCAGTGACAAATTAAGCAGGCTGGGGAATTGGCTGGTCAGAAATGAGGCTATAGCCTCCTTCCTCTGTCCTGAAAACAAACGTTATTTCACAATAACCCATTTACTGAACACATTATAATACAGCGCCTACAATATCAGTTACTCATTTGAAACACTTTTTATGGCTGATGTCTCCTCTCATCTAGCTTAAAAATCCGCTTGGCTTGTGTTTGCCTTTGAGGCGACCGGGTCAACCCTAATTGTGTTGATGTGGACCAAAGGATCCACTATGAATAGCTCCTACTTGTCAAAGCAATTTGAGTTTAACACGTGAACTGCCAGGATTTTCAACAGTGTGGGCCAAGATGTGAAGTTCTTGCTGCACGTCTAAAAACAGGATCTAATAACAAGCTTTTGATGAAAGGGTTTATTTTTATTTCATGAAGCTTAACCTGAGCGACTTCTCCAGATCTTATCGTGCGAACGTTTCGGCATCAAGGCAGCGCCTCGACGGAGCGACACCATCCCACAACGCTAATCTGGATCTCCTCTCAAAAACGTGTCCTTGTAAGATCTGTTGTACAAGCCAATAACAACTAACTCTTACCTGCACGAATCCATTCTCGTGGATTCTGTAACATATTCTTCACCAGAGGGCTGGTCACTAAGGGTGCCATGGTGACAACAACTCCAGTCCCTTTGGCCCTGTTTCAATCAAGACTCCCCCCCCCCCCCTCCCCCCCGACAGCAGCCTCATCCATCAGATGGTGGAGTACCTTGCCAAGGAGATGGAGTACTCGGCTAGCGAGGGGATTAAGTACAATATCGGCAGTCCTTGACATCTAGGACATCCCCATTATGATGAACAGCACTCCTTCTGCACCCGACCCAGAAGGTTTCTGGCTGTGCTGGGTGTTTTTATTGTTCCCGTGCTGCAACATGGACACACATATAGGAACAGGCACATTGTTAATCCCAGTAGCTCGGATACTTTAAGATCACCCTAAAGAAATGTATTGTTTCATTAAATATGGATGCTTAGGAAATGTCTCGTTTTGGGGAAACGAGCCAATACAGTTTGTTTGGAAAGATCTCAAGACGAAGCAACAGTATTTAAGTAGTTAAATGAGTCTGATGGCGTATCCACGTAGGAATTGACAGCAAAATATTGGTTTAGTGTAATCGATGTTTGGATCAAACATGATTCCTTTGTTTACTTTTTCCCCTAGAATGTTTGCTTTGGGAATAGTTTATTAGCATCTGAAATGCTAGAGCAGAGCTCCGTCTAGGGACGATCTCCACACCGTGTTGATTAGGATTTGATTTGTCCGTGTCCTCAAAATTTATTTTGGTCTCCGTGTGTGTGCTTGACAAGCAGGGACATCCGTGTGTGTGCTTGCTTGCACGTTTAATTTCCGTTTAAAAAACAGATATTTTAATGAAGGAACAACAGACAGGACAAAAAAAACAGAGAGAAGGGGTAACTCATAAGTCATAAGGGTACAGGAAGCAAGATCAAATGCATAATTCTTGATCCTTCACATTTAACTGTCTTACGTAACTCTGCCTTTGAGAGACGTTATCTGTGGGCAGGGCCGGTCCATTAAAAAGGACAGAATGATTCATACCTGTCCAAAACCACCACAAGAAGTCAAATCGATAGGAGGGGCCATTCTCCCTCACACTCTGTCACGATATGTTTAGCCAACCAGCTCTCTCTCCCTGGTACTTGACAATGCAATTCAATCCTATTCAATTAAAAGAGTCAGAGTCCCTGTGAGGCTGGAGGTAGGGGGCACTAAGATGTGAGGCTGGAGGTAGGGGGCACTAAGATCACTCTGTCAAACGAGTTGCTGGGGAAGGAAGCACCCGTGGAAACCGTGGGGAGATGAGGAGTGGTGTGTGTGTGTGTGTGTGTCTGGGTGTGTGTACGTGCGTGTGTGTGTGTGTGTGTGTCTGGGTGCATGTCTGTGTCTGTGTAAAGAATCCTAACCTTTCGCACAGTCTATCAGCTGTGATGGACATTCATCACACGTGAAGCACAGCTCTGAAGGTAGTCAGCCTCATGGTCTCATCGGAACTCTGGAGTGTCACAATATTTTTTTTTGTTGGGAAATGAAAATAAACTTTCTGTGTGTGTGTGTGTGTGTGTGTGTGTGTGTGTGTGTGTGTCAGAGCGCTTGGGAGTAACAACTCATGGCGTGTTTGAAATCAAACTACAGCTATGGACAACATGTAGTCATTAGCTGTTTTTGTCAAGTTCTGTACCGTAGTAAAGTGTAAGGTGCTACCCTAAGATATGATATCATAGCACATAATGAAATACTTTTACAGCAAGCCAAAGCAAATGTCTGCCAGGAGTTAATGAAAAAAACATGTCTGCCAACCGACATTTTGGCAATACAGGACTGAGTCAATGTACTGGCATCTCTCCTGTTAACAATACTACTTCACCCACCACAATGCTTTTTGCACTTCAGGAAAATTAACACCTCTGATTGACACTCTCGTGACACCCTGGAAACTTTTAAACAGGTGCACTACAGCAGACTAATTCAAAATCAGATTTTGGGCGGGGTTTTGTGATCCAGTTACCATAGTTACGTGCATGCTTTGAAGATGAGTGGAGTGTTTTCAATTCGTAGAATGGTATTTTCATGATGTTTCTCATGTTTGCAATTAATAATCAGTAGCCTATGGTTGCTTGGTCCAGTGCCGCAATCCTTTTTTCTACTGTAGCCATGGCGACACTGCCATTGACATTTAGATGAGTACCTTTCCTTTGAATTTATTTCGGTCGATGCTCTTATCATGCATGCATGGAAACATTCTCGAATACATTTAAAATCGTAAAAAAAAAAAAAAACATGTCAGTGCTTTAAGAGTAGAACATTCTCTTTGTGTTTTGCAGACCACATGCGTTCTCAAACAAGAGTGGCATTTGAAGCTGTAATTAAACACTTTCACGTCTGTTTGATTCTGGTCGTATTCAGAATTCGACATCTCAGATTCGAGTGTCAAGGTTTCCACTACATCCAGAGTCGGTCACGCAGTTCCGTTTTGTGAGCACACAGCACATAAGTGAGCTGAATGAAGCTCGGCTCTCTAAAGAGACCTGTGTGTTATATTCAGCTCTTTCAAACACTGAGTGTGTCTGGTTACCATGACAGCAGCTCTCTTGGGCCTGATAGATGAAGCAATGTTTCAGTATGACTAGCTTAGTACAGAGAGTGAGACATCATTAGGGAGAATGTACTCAATAGCTGTCTTGGTATTTCCATTGAAGGTCAACGGATATGCTTTTGTATTTTGCAATTTGGTCGCAAACAAAATTGTACCTCAGGTCCCCAGACTAGCTTTCGCGGGAATATTAGTAGAGTTTGTAGGCTGCAGAATGCACTGATTGGTCTCTGAGAATCAATACCGTCTAAGAATAGTGTATTGTCTTTTATGAGGTATGGCATACAGATTTCTTTTCTTCAATTCCTCCTTAGAGGCAGGAATTTTATCAGCAAATTGATTTTGTCGTCCTATGCTAGGGTTATATTACTCTTCTGCATCTGTTATGGTTTTGCCACAACAGGCTGAGTCAATTGACGTGAAATTAAGGAAAATAGGGTCTTTTTCACATTAGGGACTTGGGAGAGTGAGGGAGACTCACCCCCCCACCCCCCCATCCCACATGGCATGCATCCAGCCGAAACAAAGAAGGTGGAGGGGGGGTTCGAGAAGGGTTGGGGGCGAGGGGGGGTCTTGGGTGACGGAGAATGAACCCTGCTGTCCTGCCACAGAGCAGCTGGCGGGAGAACACACCCCGCAGACGCAAAAGAAATCTCCCACAATGCCTCAGTCAGGCTCAGTGGTCACTTCGCGAGTCGCACAAAAGCTCTATTGAGACACGTCGGCCAATTGGACCCACAACTGAGATTGGGTGATAAGCCGTTTTGCGATTGGCTGGAAGGGGAGCCTATTGTTGACCAGCTGAAGTGGAACTAATTGGGATTCAGCTGAGATAGATAAATAAACAAGGAGGGTAAGATGAAAATGAGATTCCCCCCATGGGCATCGTTTGTGTAAAGAACAAAGAGATGAGCTCCCTTTTGTAGTTCCTGCATGTTCTTTTTCTCTCCCTCTCTAGTGTAAGTACTGGCCAGGATGTCAATCCTTAGGAGCAGATGTGGTTGTTTGATATTCTGAGGTGACCGAGAGATTAGCTAATCTACTGTAAATCTGTTGACACAGTTTGAAGCTGTGCTCAGTGGTAGAGCAGCTGACTGCAGAACAAGAGGTTGCAGGTTTGAATCACCCCTGTAGGTCTCTTTGGATTAAAAACACCTGCTAAATATGTTATTATCGTACATTATAAATGGTGGTGACGCGTCTAAAACGGTCAACAGTGAAATGTTCTGCAGTGTCAGAGCGAACAGTTTAATTCTGCTAGATAAGACCTAGCTAATGATCAGGATGTTATGGTTTGTGGGTGTGTGTGTGTGAGTTTCTGCTTTTTATAAGTGTCTGAGCTTTCAACCATTTTTCAGCTCTAATATCAAAGTGCCGCCATTTTGCAGTAAAAAGGCCTACATTCACACTTGCAGGTGAAATACATTTCGCAGACACGATTAAAGTTCCCCATCCCCACATCAAACACGGTGAATTACACAATAGCAGAGCTTTCACATTATACCGTTTTTTGTTTTTCCAGCTGCTTTCCATTTCAGCTAATTCTACCTCTCATCCACGATCAAATGTGAGGATTCAGATATCAAATCACATTCGACCCGATGGATGAAAACCTTTTCTATAAAACATTGTGCCGTGGATGTGGAAAGGAGGGCAGCTAATTGGGACAGCTAAATATATTTCCTAGGGTGAACCCCTTTTCCTCAGCCATAGGAAGGTTATTCACATCAGTGGAGCCAGGACATATTTTACAGTCCTGTCCAGATGTGTAACGAGGTAGCTGACAGACTCATCGCTGACTTGGGTATTTATGGGACACCCGTGTGTGAGGTTGAACATGAAACAAAACAGGAAGCAGTCAAGACTCGGATTACTCATCTCTTCCTGCAGGAACCGCTTCTTGCGTAATGAACATGTAACATATCAAGCTATGCAAATGCACACAGGGAGCGTCAAAACCCTATTATTCAGAACTCCTAATGAGCGGAAATGAGATGACATGCTCGGATTGCAGGGAATGTGTGGTCGAGTCATCTTTAACCAGAGAGGATGAGACAGCCAGTCAATTAAGGCTACATACATAACTCTCTGTAGTTATGCTAATGAGCCTGTCGTCTCTGTAATGACTGCAGAGTACTTCCTCTCCCTGCTCAACTTTTCGACTGAGACCCCCGCTGTTTCCGTAGAGAGTTTCTGCTCCTGCCGCCGACTCTGTTGAAACGATTCCTCTCTTCTGTCATCGCTTGCTGATCTTCTTTCCTCAGATGTTACTGCTCTCCTTGATACCTGGTTTTCTCAACCTCGACAACTTGACTTAACTTTTGTTCCGGGTCTAATTGTGACAGGGTTTACGGAGCTCAGAATGTCACTTGTTCGTATTGAGAAAAGACAAATTATTAATTTTTTCCTAAATATAATTTTGGGAAATGGGTTTGATGCTGGATTTCCATGACAACAGGGTGCTTAGCATGTTGAAGCGATTCATGCACACACACACACTTTTGTAATATCCTCTTGAAACACATTTTTCGGATTACAAATGGCATTTTGTTGTATCGTCTCTAAACACTCCTCAGATTATGTCGAAGTATGACACCACGGTAAACATTTTTGGAATAACAAACTGTTAGGAGTTGTGGTTCAAAATCACTACATGTGGACGCAGCATCAACATAATAATAACATTCTGTTTCTGGTTTTTCCTCAGCTAGGCTGATTAGAGCTTGTTTATCCACCACGTAAAACGATTTACCCAGACACTTCAGGCCAGGGGGCATTTCTGATACAAGAAGATTCATTGGAAACCAGTCATTTGTGACAGGGTAGTAATGGCTTTGACTGAATCCGTGCCATTTCTTCCAGCAACAGCTTTGTGTTATTATCATTTTTTTTGCTTTATTAAAGAATCTAAAAAAGACAAATATTCACAAATTGTGGTATTAAAACAATGCAGTTCCTCATTACAAAGTTTTTGAAAGCACAGAATTGGAAATAAATACTCTTATGGAAAATGTTATTGGCACCTCATTTGACTGCATTATATGTACTTCACGACATTAACCAAATTGTATTTGTTGGTATTAATCTGCTGGAAAGGCCTCAAGGATTGAACTCTCTCAGCTGAAGCTGAGAGGTTGCATTTGGTCGCTAACCAGGCGTGATCCTAAGACCCATAAACTTGTCAAGGGAGTCTTGAAATACTCTGCCCTTAATGGGTAGGAAAAAAACTAGAGCAATTCACCTGGTTCACCAACTCTGGGTTAAAACATCCTAGATTACACATCTTTTTGGGGGTCTTTACTGGTGACCATGTAATCACCAAGGGAGACCATTCACAGACAGTGAGAGATAAAAATGTGATGAGTCAGGTTAGTGTGTGTGTCAACATCAAGACAGTGTCATCAGCTTAGAGGATTAGGCAGTGGACACAAGCTGATGAAACGATCAGGATGTCTTCAGCGCTGCACTTCAAACAACCCTCTAGGAACCTTTGTTGCAGTCGGCGAACGAATGTTCGAGCAATCTGAACGTGGAGCTTTTAATTAAAGCCGTTACACTAGCCATCCCATTTTTGATCAGCTTGTTGCTTTGTGTTATGTGAAGAATTTCTGAAATGCCTGACTGTTGATTCCTTATGTTGGATCTGGTGTTTTCCTTTTTCGTCACTTTTATTTATTGATGGATTATGGTATTTACCACATAAACAAACTTTCGTCCCGGTTAGCCTCTATTGAACTCTTCAGTAGATTTGCAGTGGAATAAAGGAATGTATGTAAATCACATTCTACATATTTGACTGTTCGAATGAAACACTGTCGCTGCAAAACCATTCCAACCAAGCCAGCTAAAACTGTCGCTAATGCATCCACTCTACTTCCTGTGTCAGCAAAGTGCTCCCTGTTTTACCGTGCTGGAGGAAATGCTTGGATTAATTACATTTGAGGACATACATGTCAATGTCAATACATCTGATTAACCTGATCGATAACTATTTGCGATTAACGTTGCGATTTGCTGACCCTCTGTCCGACGTCTCGTTAATAGGCCACTGCTGGCAGGTTCTCTCTCACCGGTCAACGTTCAGGTTCTCCAGCTTCAGTCTCCTATATCATGGATATTACAGCTTGTCCATAGGTAATAAGGACTTGGGATGAGAGATGGGTTACAGAGCTGGCGTATTTCGATGTGTGCTGTGTCAGCTTGTGGTAATTTTGTGCATAAGTGCACACGATCTGTCACGTAATTAAACATATTTCAATATAAATCACAACTAAAATTGTAGAAAATAAACAAATAACAACGCTTGCCTACTGATTTATAAATGAACGACAATAGATGGTCACGGTGGTCATAGACCTCTGAAGGATATTATATAGGCCACAGTAGACGTATATAAATGGCAGTCTATGTATGGCTACAGGCCACAATGTAGACATGCACTTCATTTCTACTGTATCTACTACACATTACCCTGGGGGATCACCACAGAAGGGAAAAATACCTCATAAATCAAGCAGAAGGGGGGAGGAGGAACAAGCGATGTCTTACGGTATGCATGGACAGATATAGTGTTCCCCTACAAGGATTCATCTGAAGACTCTGTTCTTTGATAACAGTACAGCACGGCCCATTCGTAACTGCTTATTGCTCACTGTATTGAGTTCCTACAGTGTGGGACTCCGGTAAAAAGTTGAACAAATTGCTGGTAAATATTTCACTTTTGGTAACGGAGCGTTCCCTGGGCAGCGCTTCTGGATGCCGTTTCCCATGAATCAGTGAAACTGCATCTCTCCTTGGAGTCCTGGAGCCAGTAATGTGCAGTTCAAGCCATTAAAAATGACAATATTACATGACTGTAGATATACTCTTACTGGGTCCTCTGTAGTGGGTACTGTCTTCTGGGTACTGTGAGTAGTATGTACTGTGTTCTGGGTACTGTGTAGTATGTACTGTGTTCTGGGTACTGTGTAGTATGTACTGTGTTCTAGGTACTGTGTAGTATGTACTGTGTTCCTGTGTCCTGTGCTGTGAGGCAGTAGAGCGAGGCAGATGTGATTGTGACCCGTGTGTCTCCTCTGTTTTCAGTCTGCTCGCAGTTCTCCAGAGGAGTTTATGCCATCTTTGGATTCTACGACAAGAAGTCGGTGAACACGATCACGTCGTTCTGTGGGACGCTGCACGTGTCGTTCATCACGCCCAGCTTCCCCCTGGACCTCAACCAGCAGTTCATCATCCAGATGAGACCGGACATCAAGGGCCCACTGCTCAGCCTCATAGAGTACTACAAGTGGGACAAGTTCGCCTACCTGTACGACAGCGACCGAGGTCAGAACATGTTGTCTTTCCGTGTAGGTGTGTGTGTGTGTGTGTGTGTGTGTGGGGGGGGGGGGGGGGGGGGGGGGGGGGGGGGGGGAGTGTTGTGTGCAGTAGATAATGTAATTTGGAAGTTTATAACGCAAATTATGTTATTTGGCCGTACAGCAGGCTACTGCATATTTGGATAAGTGCCCTGCTTCATTCATCATATATACAGTAAATGCCAGCTATATTCATGATTCCACACATCAAACATATCGGAATATCTGGTTTTAGAGAACTAATCTCTCGCTGGAGGTTGCAGATGCTGGTCATATTCATGATGCTGAAATCATGTTAGAGACCTTTGTAGGTCTTTCCAGGGCATATTTTACATGATGCTGGGGGGGTTAGGCTATTGTCAACGCAGCTAAACAGGATTACAGAGCACTCCAACATATGAGACACACCTGTTCAACACGGAGGCTCCTCTTAAACCTGTCAGTCCTCACCTAAGTCTGACACATTCTTTGGACCAAAAATTGAGCAAAAATGTAAACGTTACGCAAAAAAAAGAGTTGTTAGCAGTTCATCGTAAACAAGGTAGCAGAATACTCAGTAAAGGGCATTGTGAAGAACGGCAAACAACTTGTCAGATAGCATCAACCATAACATTGCACCTTTAGTGTGAGAACCAGGCTTCATGGCTGGCAGCTAAATAGAGGGGCTGTTCTGCTGTCTGACATTAAGGTTTCCAGCCCTCATGGCAGCGGTCTCTGACTTCCACCACTACGCTGAAGCACAGACACTGTCAGGGTTTCTGCTGTTGTGTGAAAGTCAAGCAACTCTGACTATGTACGATTGAATAACCTAATATGTCTGGAGAGGAGAAGGACACCGAAAAGTTTAGACTTGGTCTACTAGCTTGGGGTTAAGGCAATCACTCCACAATGCTGATTAAAGGAACCAGAATCTGCTCTTAGTGTCTGTCATGTAAGTATGTTACATTGACTTTCAAGCCAAAAGAAAATGGTTATATCCCACTTGGGTTACTATGATCCACTGTTCCCACGTTGTAAATAATAGAATCATATTAATAAAAGAATGTAATAGATACTAAAACAATAGACTACAATGGCATCCCTGATAGGATGGGAAGGGAGAATAAGGAGTCAAAATTGCTACCTTTCACTTTTTTCTAAGGACATTGAAAAGTGGTAGCAACAGTATATTACTTTCATCCTGGTCTTACGTAACAGCCGTTCTTGTATAACAATAGCTGAAAGGAGAAATGGAATCACATTAGGTTTCATTTCCCTGTGAAATCACCCTTCGTATGTAACACCTCCCAGAGCATGAGATTTGGGACGGGAAGTCAATGGCGGAGCTCCTATTTCAGCGAGTGACACTAGGAGACGGCTACATCTCGTCTCTCTGCGGGGCCCCGGGGGGAAACAGAACTGGTGGCTTACAGTTCGACTGCTGTGAATCAGAGGCGTGGAGTCAACGATCACAGAGAGGATTTGTTGTTAGACAGGCTAGGATTAGGCTACGCTACGGCGAAGCACCACGTGTTATGGATGGAGCTCCGGCTTCTTACCGTTTCACTCACGGCGCAGAAAGGTTTCACCGACGGTGTTGACGCTGGAGAGAGCTCGCTGTGAGTGTCCTCATGTTGCACGCTGGAGACAGAAGAGATCCCTAGCTGTAGACGTGTCAGTAACTCTCCATGTTGGGTGTGATTCCACCCTGGCTCCCCCCATCTAATTAGGTCAGAGAGATCCCCTTATTCCCATGGCAACGGATGCGTGGTACGCCTACTGGTGTGATGGCTTGACGAGGAGTGTGGTGATGGTGGGGGAAGTGTGTGTGTGAGTGTGATTGTGCATGTGTGTGATTGTGTGTAGTGTGTGTGAATGTGTGTGCATGACTGTGTGTGTGTAGATAACACTGGTTATGCTAGGGTGTGCTCGAGCCGCTGTTAGATATGATGAATCCCATTAGCACATGGAGACTAATTGCTGATCTACTCCTCCCCTGACTTTCTAGAGAGCTCTTTGAACATGATGCTGTCGAGGAGGGTATGGTCACAGCTGCTAGAATTGGAAAAATACAATTAAATGTATTTTAAAACTTTTTCGTTTTACAGTGGAGAAAGACAACATTGCTTTTATGTACCATACACAGTCTGACTGGAAAACAAGTTGGCCAAAAAGTTCTCCATCTCAATCTCAGAGGCTTGAGTTTGAATCCGGCCTTGGTCTTCTCTCTCTCTCTCTCTCTCTCTCTCTCTCCTCTCTCTCTCTCTCTCTCTCTCTCTCTCTCTCTCTCTCTCTCTCTCTCTCTCTCTCTCCCTCTCTCTCTCTCTCTCTCTCTCCCTCTCTCTCTCTCCTCTCTCTCTCTCTCTCTCTCTCTCTCTTCTCTTTCTCTTCTCTCTCTCTCTCCTCTCTCCCTCTCTCTCCCTCTCTCTCTCTCTCTCTCTCTCTCTCTCTCTGGCTTTTCTGTCACTCTTCACTTGAAAAAGGTCCAATACAGCATGAAAAATCCCCCAAAAATATATATCTAAAAACAAAAAAGTGTTCTCCATCTTTTTGAGATCCTTGGCATCTTCTAAATGGTTATATTTTAGCAGCAGGGATTGTGGCTCCTCCTAATTGACTGTCAGTAAGAGAGACTCATACTTTCACTGGAAAAAGACGATTCATCTTTCCACAAGCGATCATGGTTTTGAACTCCTGTAGAGCAGTACTGTCAGGTAAGCGAAGGCGATGCTTTCGTTTTCTGCCTTGGGACACTCAGCTACCGCACCACTCAAGGCCAAATGTGAGGTGACACAACAATGTTTTGTTTCTGATAATTAATTCAATTATTGTTTTACTGTCAGGCTAATCTAGGACAGCATAACACAGGCCCCAAGCTCATACAACATATGTTTAGATAATGAGTTCAAAATCAACTGAGTTTCATATGGTTTTGATGGACACACATGGACAATGAATATCGTACTTTCCAGTAGAGTTGAGCCATCTGTAAATGTATGTGCGGGATTGTTTTCTTAAGTTTTCTTACCGAAATTACGTTCTAGCCTACTGCATAATTACATTTATACTATGCTTGAATTTTTTATTCATCTCCATTTGTTCGGCAAATTCGAATGGTGAAATTCAGATCCCAAAAATTCGAACTGAAAACATTTGAGCGGTGTGGTGTTTAAATTTCAATATTAAGTAAACAGGGGAACAAGGGTGAACAACCTTTTCTAGTTATTAAAAGTCAAGTTTCTAACTTCACCAACTTTAACTGTCATCCTGCTTGTTCTACCATGTGGAATAGGACCGGGCTGGTAACAATGTGTTTCATAGCTGAAGAAGGTGACGGACATTATGAACATCATGGATGACATTTGGAAAGTAGACAAATTATGACCCCTGACACTGGCAGCCTGTTCTGTTCAGACCTTCAGAGCAGCATAATGAATCTATGAGGTTTCAGAATCTCTGGACTGTGCTGAAATTGGGAGAAAGTTTGTAAATTGAAGGTCAGTAAAGAAAACCAGTGTAATAACTAATTGGCCTGACGGAAAGCATGACTTGGGAACAAACGAAGCCTCCATTTTGTACCTTGGTAAAGGCTCTTGTCTTCATAAAAAATCTGTCCAGTCACACCGAATCGATTACATCTTTAATTCTCCTTTTCTGCACGGAGGGGGTGAAGCACTAAGCCCCTTTATCAAATCATTCTTCAACTACCCTTGACAGACTGAGGATCAATACGCTGTGAGATTTTTCTATTTCGTACCATCATTAAACAGGTCGGAACAATGGGTCAGTGACAGTTATTAATACATCTGATGCCATCATCTTCATCGGGGCTCTTAAATAGAAATAGGAGTCAATCATGGCAGGTGTGCTGACAGTCATTCCCAGTTCACCTAACCCAACATCATACCTGACCTGAGTTCTAATTTCACCATGGTTACGGTTAACTGCACCCAACAATCTTGTTTCTGCACCGAAACAAACAAGTGTTTGAACCCCTTAGCCCTGTTGTTGTGAACGAGCCCAGAGGAAGTCTTGAGTGTCCTCGAGTGTCCTGAAGGAGTCAGGTGGCTGAGCGGTTAGGGAATTGGGCTAGTAATCCGAAGGTTGCTGGTTCGATTCCCGGCCATGCCAAATGACGTTGTGTCCTTGGGCAAGGCACTTCACCCTACTTGCTTCGGGGGGAATGTCCCTGTACCTACTGTAAGTCGCTCTGGATAAGAGCGTCTGCTAAATGACTAAATGTAATGTCCTGTCCCCCTCTGTGTGGTCTCCAGGACTGACCACCCTGCAGGTGGTCCTGGACACCGCGGCGGAGAGGAAGTGGCAGGTCACGGCCATCAACGTGGGCAACCTGAAGGACGAGAAAAAGGACGAGGCGTACCGCTCGCTCTTCCAGGACCTGGAGAACAAGAAGGAGAGGAGGGTCATCCTAGACTGTGAGCAGGACAAGGTCAAAGACATCATGGAGCAGGTAGGAATGAAGCTGTGTGGATTTCAGTTGACAGACACAGACAGACACAGACAGACAGACACAGACAGACAGACAGACAGACAGACACAGACACAGACACAGACACAGACAGACAGACAGACAGACAGACACAGACAGACAGACAGACAGACAGACAGACAGACAGACAGACAGACAGACAGACAGACACAGACAGACAGACAGACAGACACAGACAGACACAGACAGACAGACAGACAGACACAGACAGACAGACAGACAGACAGACACAGACAGACAGATACAGGAGACCGACCGACCGATAAATAGACAGACTGATTAATTGGTAGATTTTTGTTATCCCCCGGAGTATATTTCTAATTGAGGAGATAATCTAGGATTAGGCCCTAGTTCTCAAAGCCTCTTCTTATACAAATTTAAGCTTGGTGTGTACTAGTAGGTTTATCGTTCTCCATTTCTTCTGGTTTATCAATTTTACATTTCGATTAAGTACATTTTCATGGATTAGAGGTTTCTGTGTTGACATTGTGGATGCATACCACTGTTCATAGAAGCAAAACCTATTTTCATGGTAAAATATGGGGCAGGTAATAAGCGTGGAAGATGTTGGGTTCAGCCCTCTTTCCACAGTGCTTCATTAATACTGTTTCCCCTCCACCCACCAGATGGAATAAGCCGGCGTAGCAATCAGACTAATAGTTACAGTAATTTAGACTGGAAACAAAACTGGTTTCACAGATCATAGGAGTTTCGAGTGAATGATTGGTTCACACTTCTCGAATCGCCCTTGAGTGTCAGGAATGGATGTGTGTTTGAGGCATGAAGATGTACGTCTCAGCAGACGAGGAAATCAATGTCCTGTAGTCTTAGTGTTTCATCTCCAAGGCGTCCAGGTAGATCTTGGTTTCCTGCTTCCTGGCAGGTTTCTGTGTTGTTATTCAACTCTCTTTATGTAACGGGCTAGACTAACGAAGGTGTCGCTCACTCTGAGGGATTAGAGGGAGTGGTGTGCCACTTAGAGGTTGTCTAGGTTACAAAGGTTGTGGATTTGCCATGATCTGACTGGTGTTTGTGTATCTTCCAAGATTAGCTTCTTTTTTTTTTTTTCATCAAACAATTGATTATGGTTTTGATAAATGACAGTTCTTGGTGACAATTTCCCGCATGAATAGGTTGGTGGATCACTTAATCCATAAGATTTGAAAGAATGAGTGAACATAGTCTTAGTATTTGGATTAGTTTAACATTTTCTCTCTCAAACTGGAACAGCTTGAGGTACAAACTGAAATGTTTCTACACATATCTGAGATTAGTCATGTTTATTTATCTTTCCAACGTCTCTTTCAGGTCATCACTATTGGTAGACATGTGAAAGGCTACCATTACATCATTGCTAACTTGGTAAGTCTGTATTACTAATAACATTTACACATCAAATCATCTCCTCATGCTGCCCTGAAGCCTTGCATTTCTTTGTTTACTTATTATGGTAATTTTTTATTGTGCCTAATTTTTCTATTTTCCTCAGGGCTTCATCGACGGAGACCTTTCAAAGATCCAATATGGTGGAGCGAATGTGTCTGGTTTCCAGATAGTGGATTTTGATGATCCCTTAGTGTCCAAGTTTGACCAGAGGTGGGAGGCTTTGGAGGAGAAGGAATACCCTGGTGCTGACAGTAAGATCAGGGTGAGTGCTGTAAACTCATGTACCCAAACACACACACCCTTGAACACACTGATACCCTTAATTCAGATCCTAATCACAGATTGTGTACCATATGCCGATCCCTCCATCACCCCCTACCCCCCACCCTCCCCTACTCCCCCTCCACTCCACTCCCCTCGCCCCACCCTAACTCACCACCGTCCCCTACTCCCCCTCCACTCCCCTCGCCCCACCCTAACTCACCACCCTCCCCTACTCCCCCTCCACTCCCCTCGCCCCACCCTAACTCACCACCCTCCCCTACTCCCCCTCCACTCCCCTACCCCACCCTAACTCACCACCCTCCCCTACTCCCCCTCCACTCCCCTACCCCACCCTAACTCACCACCCTCCCCTCTTTTCTCCAGTACACGTCGGCTCTGACCTACGACGCGGTGCAGGTGATGACCGAGGCGTTCCGCTACCTGCACAAGCAGCGCATCGACATCTCCAGGAGGGCCAACACGGGGGACTGCCTGGCCAACCCGGCCGTGCCCTGGGCGCAGGGCGTGGAGATCGAGAGGGCGCTCAAACAGGTGACGGACGGGTTGCCGGGGAAACGGCAGGTTCTCGCACGCACATGCAAAAAAAAAAACCAACAAGAGAGGGAGAGACACACACACACACACACTCAGCTCTCCAGAGCCAACTGTCACAATTTTCTGCCCACACACGCTCTTGATCTGGCACTTTCTCTCAGGCTCCACAGGGGAGATATGAGCTTGTTCTGCACGGAGGTTCTGTCTTCCACACATGGTCTGTTACTGGGGTACTTCCTGCGAGGTGGGGGGGGGCATGGTACCATGCTGTCATTGTGGTCTGGTTGTCTTGTAGGTTCGCGTGGACGGGCTGACGGGCAACATTCAGTTCGATCAGCATGGCAGGAGAGTCAACTATTCTGTCAATATCATGGAGCTGAAGAACAACGGCCCTGTTAAGGTAACTGCCAAAACGGAATCCTGTTTGTAATATTTTATTTGTAATATTCAAATGTGTCCCCACCCAGAAAATCTCACACATTTGATAAAATATAGATTTTTATTTTATTTATTATTCATCTAGCAAAGATTGTTACGCAAATAAAAAGAAGAAAGATCTCTTCAAACATTTTTTTTACAAAATAACTTACATAATGAGGTGTATGTTTGAAGTGTAGTTTATGGTGTGTGATTATACCTGTCCACAGATTGGATATTGGAATGAAGTCGACAAAATGGCTGTCACAAAGTCTGACATATTCCCCAATGAAACGACTGGAATGGAAAACAAAACCGTCATCGTGACCACGATTTTGGTAAGCGTCTTAAACTGCATTTCATGTCAATTGTTGTATGACACAAAAGAGAAATACAGTTGATGGTTTTAGAAGAAAATCCGTTTTGTGTCAATGGCACCAATACTGTGGCTGAGGCTGCTGAACCAAGTCGTGTTTTTCTGTCCCTCAGGAAGCCCCATATGTAATGCTCAAGAAGAACGCTGACCTTTTTGTTGACAATGAGAGATATGAGGGCTACTGTGTAGACCTAGCCGCAGAGATAGCCAAGCACTGTGGTTTTAAATACCAACTGAAAATCGTGGGGGATGGAAAATATGGAGCCAGAGATGCAGAGACCAAAATCTGGAATGGGATGGTGGGAGAACTTGTTTATGGGGTGAGTAAAGAGATGGTCTGCTGTCAAATGCACTATTGTTCAACAGTACATTCCAACACAGATTCGAAGTTTGGCCTCACATTGCAGAGCTCAGATGCTGTTGTTTGGAGGGCTATTTTTGTTGTAATCCCCCCAAATTAAATGATGAACAAGCAGCTAACTGAACCAATGAAACAGACTGACAAGGACATGAGGAAAGCGATTAACTGTAATTAACTACCAAGGCTCTGTCAAACACAGAACTTAATTTGAGAGAATGGAAAAACAAATCCCGGAGGAAGAAATTAATATAATTTTCTGTAGCTGTTATTTTTGTGGCATCAGTATGACGACTGTTTAAAATTCAAAAACAGGTCCTTATTTTTTTTGTATTTTCTTTCGTTCTTTGTTACTGAGACTGAAACATGACCCTGTGCCTCCGTCCGCAGAAAGCTGACATCGCCGTGGCTCCGTTGACCATCACCCTGGTGAGGGAGGAGGTGATCGACTTCTCCAAGCCTTTCATGAGTCTGGGCATCTCCATCATGATCAAGAAGCCCCAAAAGTCCAAGCCCGGGGTGTTCTCCTTCCTGGACCCCCTGGCCTACGAGATCTGGATGTGCATCGTGTTCGCCTACATTGGTGTGAGCGTGGTGCTCTTCCTGGTCAGCCGCTTCAGTCCGTACGAGTGGCACACCGAGGAGTACGAGGATGGCCAGATTCAGACTAATGAGTCGACCAACGAGTTTGGGATATTCAATAGTCTCTGGTTTTCCCTCGGCGCCTTCATGAGGCAGGGCTGCGACATATCGCCCAGGTAGGTCAACAACAAAAAAACACCCCTTACGTTTTTATTACTTTTGGTACAGGCCAGGGCTGCGTTTCCCGAAAGCGTCGTAAGCCTAAGTTGATGGTAGAATCCATCGTACGACGAATCTTAGTTTTACGGGCCGTTCCCAAAGACACCGTAGCTAAAGTGTCTCTTGAAAATTCGTAGCTCTTGAAAGTGCATAGATTAGCCTACTCCTTACGAGCATGTTTGGGAAACGCACGTATGAGTTATTCGTACGTACGTTTCACGTATGAAACGCAGCCCAGACTAGTTTGTTTATCAATAACAACATGGTTGAAATATGTTATATGTCCTGATATGTTCTTTATGAAATACAAATACCTTCTGGGCTTTTGGGATTCAGCAATTAGACGTGCCTTGGCCTTTATTATCTTAGTCCCAGTCTTAATGAATAAAGTGCCATATTAGTGTTTGGCATATAGCTATTTAATGAAGTATGAGTGCCGCCGATTAAACTAAATTGTCTCCCACATAGCCCCAGAGAAGGACTCTCATGTACTCTTGAGAGATTTATCATCAGGCCTCCCTCCAGACCTACTCTTCAGTAATGATGTTACCACGACTCTTACAGTCTGGCGACACGTTTCACAGGGACTTAATGTTACTTAAAAAGAAATACAAAATAGATGCATCATCCTTCCGAGTTGTCTGGGCCTCTCCATGTTGTTTTGTCAACACCCCTCTCCACAGGGCTGTGTCTAAGCTGCGCTAAAAACCTTGTTTGTGTGGCACTATTCACAGACCGTTAATCTGTAGTCTCAGTTTGTGTGATTCACTGACTGTTCCCTTCTCACATTAGAGTAGATCTACGTCTGTACAAGTCAGTAGCCGTACATACTTGGCATCACATCTGCTGAAGAAGAACTTGAGTAGATCTTCAGGGAATCCCCTTTTCAAGGATCTCTGTGACTTGTTCCTCCAGATCCCTCTCTGGGCGCATTGTCGGTGGGGTTTGGTGGTTCTTTACCTTGATCATAATCTCGTCCTACACGGCCAACCTGGCTGCCTTTCTGACAGTGGAGAGGATGGTCTCTCCCATCGAGAGTGCCGAGGACCTGGCTAAGCAGAGTGAGATAGCCTATGGAACTCTAGACTCCGGCTCCACCAAAGAGTTTTTCAGGGTAAGATGAAGAAGTCTTTTTATTCAGTGTCGAACATTATAACCCACCAGGGGCATAGATTTCACTTTTTGAAAAAAACTGCCCCCTCCTTTTTTTTTTTACTAAGAAATTATATTTAATGGCCGTATCCTCACTTATTAAAAAAATGTGTCCCACCCACATTTGAAAACAAACCTACGCCCACAACAAACAAAACCTTTTAATCCCAGATAACAATATTATGATATTATGACTCACCTCCTCAGTAAATAATACTATATATTTAATATTCTATGTAATTATGAATAATGCGTACACTGAATACGAATCTGAACACGAACTCCGTTCTGTGCTCCCTGTCCTCACAGCGCTCCAAAATCGCCCTCTTTGATAAAATGTGGACGTACATGCGTAGTGCCGAGCCCTCGGTGTTTGTCAAAACCACCGCCGAGGGGGTGCTGAGGGTACGCAAGTCCAAGGGGAAGTACGCCTACCTGCTGGAGTCCACCATGAACGAGTACATCGAGCAGAGGAAGCCCTGCGACACCATGAAGGTCGGAGGGAACCTGGACTCCAAGGGCTACGGCATCGCCACTCCCAAAGGATCCTCATTAAGGTGGGTGGAATAGTATAACAATGTGTCCAATGTTGTTATAGTATCCCACCTACCCTGATGTAGCTTTGCTTATGTGTTCTGGTTTGTATAAGGAGATGAGGTAAACCCTTAAGTTTTAAAAGTAAAAAAACGCCTTGCAATTTATTGTAAGTCGATAAATTGCAAAACAAATTTAGTGGAATTCTTTCAAAAAATTTGAATGATTTTTTAAATATATTTATATATATATATATGCAGATATTTTATTGATAATAATATTTATATGACTAATTTGAATTTTCAATATTGCCACATCCCTTTTATCCAGACTTAGACTAGTCTGTCCTGAGAGTCTCACTCTCTCTGTCCAGTTTTGTCTTGGCTTATGTCCTCTAAATGTTTACAGTATGCATAATATCTTTTCCTCTCGTCATACCCTCACTCACAATTGATTTACCCTAATTGATTGATTGCTTATATCTGTGTTTAGACCTAATGTAGGGATGTCGATTTTGCTTGATGTGTTTTACCAAACCCTTGCAGTACACTCATGTTGGTAAAAGTAAACTGAAAAATTCCTTTGTGAAGAATCTGGCCATTTCGAACAAATTTAGCAGAAATCTGATATGTGGCACTGCTTGGGTTTCCATGCTATGCTAAGATATATTTAGCTCATGTCAACAGGGACTAGTTCAGAAATTCTTGCCCACTTGCCATTCATGCCAACTCTCCAGTAGATCAATTCTCAATTTTATGAAGACGGCCTTTTAGCCCTCAAATTTGAAAAAATGGTCATCCTTCATACCTCGACACAGTACTGGACCTGCCATTAGAACGGGGTTATTATGGTTAGAGGGGTTACACAATATGTTGTATGTTGTATTTTCATAAGCTCTAACCATTTTTTAACGCCACTGCTATTTTGCTGTCTCTCTTTTAGTGGAGTCACTTGCAAGACTGTTATATTTATGTTGTGGATGTGAGTACATGCCTGTAGTCACAAGAAACCCCCATTTTTCCAGCACTGTCCTCTCTGTTATGTTTTTACGCTCGGCCACCTTTGCTGAGCATTAATGTTTCTGTGCCCCAGATTTCCTCAATCTAGCTTTTTGTGACGTAACTGCCACCTCACAGTGGAAGGGATACGTCTTTTAAAAAAAGAACAAACTTGAATTTTTTTTAATCTAAGAAGTGACGATGAATGATAGACGGAGACAATTGATAAGTGGCTCACCCTGTCTTACAAGTATGTTTTATCGTTTCAAGAAATGCGGTTAACCTCGCAGTACTAAAACTGAATGAACAAGGCCTGTTGGACAAATTGAAAAACAAATGGTGGTACGACAAGGGAGAGTGCGGCAGCGGGGGAGGTGATTCCAAGGTCAGCCCCAGTGAGAAAAGTGATGGGTAACTCAATGCAACCTCCAAAGTAAGCAGCAGACCCGCGCAGGAGCCGAAATCCGAAAGCTGGCTAAACCGGTCAGCCAGGCAGACGTGCTGAAACACCGTCAACACTGCCGATACTATAGCTAGCGTCAGTTAGAGCTAGCTGTAGCTAGCTAAAAACCTCAAGCTAAACCCTTACACATAGTCCACTGTTGGGCGCCTTGAAAAAGGCGCCTCGCCGATTGTAGACCCCTTACATTGGCCTTCAACATGCACGCGTATCCCTGCTGCCCTTGCTGCTTACTTCGGGCGATACGTTAATGCACATTTGGCTCTGCAAAACTCGCTTTTGCTTAGGCCAAATGGCGCATCAACGTCCTATCGCCATGGCAACGAAAAGAACTGAGAATCACAAAGTTGGTGAAAAAAAAAAGAAAAAGTTGAATCAGTGTAAATGTAATAATAACATAAAATAACATTGATAATGTTATTTATGTTATTTTCCACGTGAAGAACGCCAGTAAACCTTGCGGTATTGAAACTCAGTGAGCAAGGAGTCTTAGACAAGCTGAAAAACAAATGGTGGTACGATAAAGGTGAATGTGGAGCCAAGGACTCTGGAAGTAAGGTTAGTCTCTGCAGGTTCTCTGATCCAAGCACACTTATTACTAGCGGGAATGACCCCATTTAAAGTAATGATATCATACAAGCAAATGCACAAAACAAAGCATGAGAAGCTCTTGGTAAGCTATTTGACTAATGCCTGCAGAACTACTAATGAATAAGCTCATGTATAGTCTATAGTACAAAGTAATGCATGCAATGTCGATCATGAAATGTGCATTCCTTTATCAAAATGACCCATCAATACCTCTTTTTTCAGCTCCTCAATTTCAAGTCAAATGAAACAGAAAGCTTTTTCTTACAAAAAGCTTTTGCTATATATACAGTTTGATTTGAAACATTTGGACACAGTTAGACAAGGGAATGCTCACACCACTAAATTGTACGACACTGATTGGCTATTCCTTGGACCATCTATAAAGGGTGTCCAAAACTGTTGTATGTCCTCAGTGCTGTGTGCGTGTTTGTGTTCCTGTGTGTTCTTCTTAGGGATATATTGTGCATTGTGTCTATGTTGTTATGTGAAGTTGTCTAGGTGTTACAAACCTATACCTTCCACACCTACACTGATCCGACCAAACTGAAAATAAGTATTTCAATTGAAAGTAATCAAATGTAAAACAAATATGAAATACACAGCAGAACATGGGACAAGCATTCATTTTTTTATAAGCACATCTAATGAAAAACTTTCACCAGTTACCTCTCTTGAGGCATAGACAACATCATGTCAAGATGGCAGTTGAAGTTCTGTTAAGATGAAACTTTACGCTTAGTGATGTGCTTTCCCATGTTGATGCGAGAAATGTGTTCAATTCTGACGTTTTCACAATTACCACATAGTCTCAATCTCACTCCTAAAAACACTCCCACCCAAATGTTAACTGTACTGTTTATGCTTGTTTTTGTTGTCACTTTGCCTTTACCAATTCCTTCCCCACTAGCTTGTATCTTGATTGTTTACCTCTTTGTTACTGCACATTGCCCAGGTAGTTCCCCATGTATTTATTTGACATCCTGTCTAAATGAATACATAGGTGTTTGATGATGATAAACTCACCTTATGTGTCAGACCTTGACGGTCCGCTAAGCTCTCCCTCTCCCTGTCCCTGTCTCTGCTAGTGACGATCCTGTTAATCACCCTAGGCCAGTGTTACGGGCATCCCTTTCAATGGTCCTTTAGGAGAGCCAGGATTAGCACATAAGGAAGTAACAAGCACATACTGTTTAGTACATGTAACACAGAACAGATACTGTAAGTTACACATAATGTAACAGACATGTCACAGGCTGTATGGATTGCTACTGCATTTCATCGTGACAAGAGAATAACATCCGCTGCCCAAAAACTAACCTTAACCCACCACATTGCTTTATGAAAGTAACCCACTATATAAAGGCAGCACTTGTATGTCTTGTTGTTGTTTTTGTGCTTAGTGTATTACAATATTGGCTGTGTAAATAGTAGATAATCAGAAATTGTATTATTGTATTGGTGTGTTGTTGAGTTTGTGTTAAAAATTAATTATATATATATTATTTAACCTTTGACCTTTCGCCACTGCCCCCCTGTTGACCTCTGACTTGTGTGCGTTTGCAGGAGAAGACGAGCGCACTGAGCCTGAGCAACGTGGCTGGGGTCTTCTACATTCTGGTCGGAGGGCTTGGGTTGGCCATGCTGGTGGCTTTGATAGAGTTCTGTTACAAGTCCAGAGCAGAGGCGAAACGCATGAAGGTGGCAAAGAATGCACAGAATATTAACCCAACTTCCTCGCAGAATTCACAGAATTTTGCAACTTATAAGGAAGGTTACAACGTATATGGGATCGAAAGTGTAAAAATTTAGGGGGTAGGAAACAAGGTTTTCATTAAATTCCCCCAAATGCACGTTTTTGGCTTCATCTGCCCCATCCTTGTGTTGGTGAATGAAGAGACTGGCCAAACAGTCCGTATGTTGTTATGATTTGTTAATGAGAGAGAAAGAGACCCTTTTTTAGAACTTAAAAAGTTATTTTTTGTTCATTTAAGTTTCCTTACAGTTCTTCACCATCTTCATGACTGTTGATGGCCGTGCATAATACTTATTTTCCGAGTAATACATCTTAACAAACTGCTTGCAATGTCCATGCATACGCTTCAACATAAGCATCCTGCATTGTGCATTACCAATGGAAGTCACATTTAGTTCACATCTGCATTGTCATGTTTTAACATTTAAAAAAAAAATTAAGTGACAAGTTTTTAAGAAGACGTGAGAAGCTAACGTGTAGCTTCTTTGTTTCTGGATCCCCGTGGGTGTTTGTGTGTGCGTGTTTGTGTGTGTGCGTGTGTTTTAGGTGACCTTCACGGACGCCATGAGAAGTAAAGCTAGGCTGTCGATAACGGGAAGTACGGGGGAGAATGGCCGCGTAATGTCTCCAGAGTTTCCAAAAGCAGTGCATGCGGTACCATATGCGAGACCTGGCATGGGGATGAACGTCAGTTTGACAGATCTCTCCTGATCTATTACAGCCTCTCGAGTGCCTTACAGTGGTTTCAATAGAGCGTTTTTCTTTTAGTATTTTTTGTTGTCGTCGCACAACCCAACCGTCTTTCCAGCGCTTTACTTTTTTTTCTCCCCATCTGGTGAAATGGATTTGGCGGTTTAATATCTTTTGTTAAACGCTGTTTCCCATCTCTCTCTCGCTCTCTTTTTCCCGCTAAACAAAAGACACCCTCTGAGAGGAATAACATGAAAGAATACAAAAGGAGGCAGTTTTTTTTATTTATTTTTTTTATGGCGAAATCGTCATCTCCTCTGTCTGGCTTGTCGGAGGCTTGATTGACAGCAGCGGCTGCTTCTGGGACTTGTGTCATCTGAACTGTGTACGCGTGTCGGTGTCGAGACAAACTCGTCTGTTTCTGTAGCCACTAAGCCCAACAGTCTTAAGCACACTTTAGACTTTGTCTGCATCGAGGTGTTCTGTTTCAAATGTTCCGTTTCTAATAAAATTCAAGAAAAACGATGTTCAAAAAAGTATTTTTATGTATTTTCACAAAACTGCTTTTAAAGATACCTGCTTACATGCTAGTTGAATATAAACATACTTATTGTGTGAGTATATTGAAAGAAAAAAATTATCTAAACAGCTCATAGTTCCATATTTTTTAAGCCAAATATGTTGCTTATGGAGGTGAAATATTTGAATTATGTAATTTATTACTCTTCTAAACTTAACTGTATATCTTATTCTTTAACCTTTGATGTTAATATAAAATACTTAGCAATGCTTGACATCTGCAACCGGTCGTTCTACTATGTTTATACTTGTTGAAGTGGGTGCCGCAATTTGTTTTAAGTTTGTCATAGTTTGCTTTTTGAAAGTATTTTAGCAGTTTATATTTGTCTGTCAAGAATCAGGGTAGCAGCTATTGTCAAGATGATGAAAATCATTTTTTCACTTTGAGACTGAACACAGTTTTGTGGTGTATGAATGCATACATTTTGCATTCAAAGACTCATATTTACTCATGGTCAATTATGGTTGTTTTAAATGCCAAATAAGAGTGCCAAAATTTAGTGCCAGTAGATATGAATATAGTCCTAATAATACTATTCACTGTCAACTAAATGAATGTAGAAAATACATTCTGCAAGTTTTGTAACTAGGTGTACAGTTTGGTGGCAAAGACAGTTCAAAAGCTTGTTTTGCTTTCTGTTGTCATCTCCACGTGTTTTGCATCGATCTGACTGTAAAATAGCACCGATTGCATGTTGTTACAGCAAATTAGGTTGAGTTCAATATTGCCAAACATGCGTTTCCATTTTAATGTTGAAGTTGTGAACTTAAATGTCTGAGATTGGAAATATAACAGTATGCACATAAACTATATATATTTTATATGAAAAGTATAAACTATCCTGTCAAAACATTTACAACTCCTGCGTTACTATTTGACAATAACATGCAGTACTAATAATGTGGGTCCAATGATGACTAAGTAATTTCAATATCTGGTTATTTTTGGAGGCAGACAATGTACATTTTTGGATACTGCAATTTCTAGTTGGTTTGTTATTAACTTTAAGTCACCGGTCATTGACATGGAGCTCTTTTTTAGAGCAGACATGAAAGGTTTTCAGAGAGGAAATAGATTAGGCCAACGTTATCTCCCAGAGTTTACCTCCACTCATGTTAAGTGAGGCACGGTGTACAATGGCTTCTTTTTCTTTGGGGGGGGGGGGTAATAAAAATGATTCAAAAGTATGTTATACTAGTTATGTTATCATCCCCATTGCATAACCAGTCAATTCTCACTGACATTTTGTATATGGAATGTGTGCTAACTTGTTTATTTTTTGGGACTCTTTCTAAATAAAAGTGGCTAAACTTGTTAGTCCATGTTTTAGTCTTTTTGTAAAACTAAACACCTTTTAATCTGTGATGTTATTACCCTTATGCGTAGTTCGATGTGAGAATATCCTGGTGCAGTTAAACTGTTCCTTCATTAATGACCTGAGTGCATGAGGTGACGTAAGATACTCTGACACTTTTATTAGAGGCCGTTATACCTTATCTCACCTTTATTACCTAAAAACCTAATTACTTCATTGAACCCTACATTTTATTGCTAGATCTTTTGCAGATACGAACCACATTATTCACATCAGGCACCTGCTCCAAACCATCGTCTCAAAATCATCTGGGATCAGATACACGGCTCCGGGCGATCAGGTACAGTGTCTTAAACTGGGCACAATCCTCCAGAAACAACAGAGGTATATATCAACACCACAGTTTCAGTCCATTTGATCAAACGCTCACTCAAGGGTGAACCTCAATGGGGTCAGTCTGTCCATAAAGTGGAGCATACACAGCTCTGTGCTTAAGACATTGAAGAGGCTGCCCTCCCCGTGTGAAGTGTTAATGAATGTCACACGTCTCCATGTGGACGGCAGATGACCCTCCAGTCCCGGGAGGTAATCCCTCCTCTCTCCCACCTCTCTCCCTTCTCTCTCCCACCTCTCTCCCACCTCTCTCCCACCTCTCTCCCTTCTCTCTCCCACCTCTCTCCCACCTCTCTCCCTTCTCTCTGCCTCCTCTCTCCCACCTCTCCCTCCTCTCTCCCACCTCTCCCTCCTCTCTCCCACCTCTCTCCATCCTCTCTCCCTCCTCCCTCTCCCTCCTCCTCCCCCCCTTCTCTCTCTCCCTCCTCCCTCTCCCTCCTCCCCCCCTTCTCTCTCCCACCTGTCTCCCTCCTCTCCCCAACCAGGCCATATGTTCCTCAGCCATTTCCGAGCCATTCGTTTTCCGTTTCTTCTCAAAGTTAATTACACACCGTTGTATTTAGATGCAGTACAGTCTCTTTTGAGCTCCTGTGTCTCTTCTGGAGGTGATTTGTGTAAAAATCTGATTGTAGATGTGCTTAGAGTACAAGTCACGCCACATATATCCTGTAGATCCTGTAATATCCTACTGCATTCTCCTTAAACACCCAAT
The DNA here is from genome assembly GCA_023658055.1 of Thaleichthys pacificus. NCBI lineage: Eukaryota > Metazoa > Chordata > Actinopteri > Osmeriformes > Osmeridae > Thaleichthys > Thaleichthys pacificus. The sequence goes on along the minus strand of CM042855.1, from coordinate 16,110,356 downwards.
ACTCCACCAGACATGTACCGATGTCTGGTGGGTTAATATCTTTATAGATTTTTCAATGTGAAGCCATAAACTACAATTTAGCAACATCCATAGAAGGAAGGCTCTTCTTCGAAAATGATTTGAAAAAAAAAAAAAGAATGATTTGACAGTGAATTTTAAGTATCCGAAGAAATGAACTGGAACACCAGGGTATGGATTATCTGAAGTTCATGATGCACCGTACCATTGTTTAGGAATATAAGCAAATATAATTGAGGAAATGTAATCAGATTTGATGTCTCTGAATGTTTTCCCTGCTCTGTTTCTTCACGTTACGTACAGTAGTGTGTGTTTGCCAACCAATAGATGGTATACGGGAGTCAGATGGCTGAGCGGTTAGGGAATTGGGCTAGTAATCTGAAGGTTGCCAGTTCGATTCCCGGCCGTGTCAAATGACGTTGTGTCCTTGGGCAAGGCACTTCACCCTACTTGCCTCGGGGGGAATGCCCCTGTACTTACTGTAAGTCGCTCTGGATAAGAGCGTCTGCTAAATGACTAAATGTAAATGTATACAGCTGGAGGTGACACAGCTGTACTGATCGAGATGCTGAATAGCTCCCCATATTTACCAACTCACAAAGCACAGCTTTGAGCTGCAGTAACGATACAGTTGACTAAATAAGACAACATCTGACCGGTTTTCTGACACGCTTCATGGCGTTTTTTTTCTAAAGTAATTCTTTAAATGAAAATCCTTCCAGCAGAGAAGGTAAATGTTTCAATCAACCAATATTGTGAGCTTCATCCATCTATTTTCTTGCACAGAGAAAATTCTTTATTTTGACTTTTTGCACTGCTCCTGCAGAAAAAAACATTTATTGTTTTGTATCATGACAGACCACTTTTCTGACATTGTTTTTCTCCAAAAGTTATTCTTGAAACAAAAATCCCTTCCGGAGGAGAAGCTACTGTATCAATCGACCAATCACGTCGCCAACTTGTGCAACAGAGCCGATCATGGTGCCTCGGTTATAACAACATATTCATTGAGATGACACTTAAGCCAAAGCAGCATACCAAGGGGGATTTGAACCTTCTACCTCGTGATCTCCAGTCAAACACTCTAACCCCTGAGCTACACCTATCCATTTAGATGTCCCCCCACCCCCAGGTGAAGCACCTGGCTGCATGTGAGCAGTCTCCTGTCACCTCTCCCAGGCCGCTGCTCGGCAACCAGGCCGCTGCCCGGCAACCCAGGCCGCTGCCCGGCAACAGGCCGCTGCCCGGCAACCAGGCCGCTGCCCGGCAACCCAGTCCGCCGCTCGGTAACCCCTGCAAGCATCGTCCCTGAGCTGCAACCAAGAACCACGACAGGAACACAAGGACTTGACTGAATCCCCCAGCTGGCATAAGGAGACGTCGATACCAGCGCCTGGGCCTGGCTTCATCTCTACCTGTGTTAACTGGGCGCTGACACTCTGGCTTGGCCTAATTAGACTGAAGCTAGGCATGTCACAGCTGTTTCCAGAGCTATGGGAGAGCACTTAAAAGAGTTTGTGGGTGTGTGATGGTGTGTGTATGTGGGTGTGTGATGGTGTGTGTATGTGGGTGTGTGATGGTGTGTGTATGTGGGTGTGTGATGGTGTGTGTATGTCGGGTAGAGTGTATTTCCCTAAGCACCAAGATCTTCGGTTCCTAAATGAGTACATTTGTTTTGATTGATTTTCATCCTTATCCTTTCCTGATTAGTCTCACAGGAATTACGTTTATAATACGCTGTACAACCATGCTGTGTAATGTTCAATGTACAAATGTGTTGCCTAGATAGGAAACCGTGGAAGGTTCTGGAAAATTTTTACAAAACCCAAGTGTTGAATCAAAAATCTTTCAGGCTGTTGTAAGTGCTGCGTGTTTGATGGCAGCTAAGACAATGCCAGCTGGCTTCTGGCCTTATTTCCTCCGTGGGGAACCTTGTCACATGCGAATACAAAAGCTAGTTCCAAATACTACCTTTCCAATCAGTCCTTTTCTAAATGGCTGCCATGACTCAGTATTGACTGAAGTCTGAATGATGCCAAGGCCCCCTGAAGATTCGTATAAACGAACACTTGGCCTGGATTGTTTTCTTTGAATCTAACGAGGTTGAAATTCTTTCTGATCTGCAAAAACTTGTTGACAGTGTCACAAATTAAATATTGATATTTTGAGCAGCATCCGTCTACAAATTTGAGTTTATTAGGACTCTTTTTATTGTGACTTTAGGGAAAACATCAAGTATCATGACACAACAAAAGGATCGATCAAATACCTGCCTGACATTTTGAATGCAGATGTGACATTTTCAAAGAAGCTCCATTCTACCTTGGGCACAATGTGTGCATCTAACTCTGGGCCACAGTATATTAACATGTTCACACCATCTATGTATTTAATGTAGTCGTCATCCATGTACTTAACCGTAGAGAATAGATTATGCCAATAATATATACTTACATATAGAGAGAGAGAGAGAGAGAGAGAGAGAGAGAGAGAGAGAGAGAGAGAGAGAGAGAGAGAGAGAGAGAGAGAGAGAGAGAGAGAGAGAGAGAGAGAGAGATGTGTCATCGTGTATTGGTGACTTGGTAAGGAATAAAACGACATGAAAATGACTGTGATTTTACGCCAAACATTCCCTCAAAGGAAACCAAGGCAGGTCGTCCTGTTCAGTTGTGTATTTAGTGTCGTGTGTAAGGTGCACCTTCTGTTCTACCTGGGGGGGGGGGGTCAACTCTGGCGACTCTGCTCCGAGCGAGCAGATCGAGAGGGAACCGTTTCCGAGCCAGCTATTTCGGTTGGGCCGCCTTTCGTATGGGAAGAGGTTCATCCCTTTGGCTGGGTTGTCATGGCAACAGCGCTAGCCAGTGTTCCAGTGTGTTCCAGCACGGCGTGTCATCCCTGCCCGCACATTCAGACTGAAGGTGCCAGGAGGTGGGGGCTGGGGTGAGTTCCACCATCTTAATTCATGCATGAATACGTAATGGATGGCTGTCAAGACGTTCATCAACAGAATGAGCATGTTAGTGTAGGTGTTTGGGAAGAAGGGAGGGGGAGGGTGAGAGAGGAGGAGGGGGGGGGATGAGGAAGAGAGAGAGAGAGAGAGAGAGAGAGAGAGAGAGAGGCTTTACTGGTTTCACCAGCAGACTTCTTTTCGCCGACAAAGGTTGAGGATATTTCCATGGTAACCACTCATGACATGAAGAAATGGCTCTGGTGTTCGTGAGCCCACGAGGGCTGACACTTGCATGGGTGAAAATTAACCTTTTTTAAGGTGGTATGATTTCCTGTAAGGTTGATGTTGACAGACTTGTCAAACGAATATACGGTCTTGAAGTTTGGTCTCACTTGGGAAGCTGTTTGGGTCACGTTGGGTTGTTTTCTGTAGCACAGAATGAGTCGTCTTTGTATGTTTGTCCAGTTGTGCTGTATCCATCACACACAAAACATCCAAAACAGGACTACAATATGATTTAATCCGCATCCATATCAAACCAGGGAGGGCATGATGACAGTTGCAAAAAAGACAGTCTTCCGGCAACCCAACGACGTAACCTACCCCTCAGTTCAACACTAATACGTTTCTCCTTGTTCATGCTCACTCACTTCCTGTTCCTGGCTGAGCACTAACCCAACATGTCCTGTCCTGTCCTGTAGGAGCCGGAGATGAACGTTGTTGAGCTGGCTGTGAGGATGCTTGGCTGCTCGCTCCATAGGAGAGGAGAACCAATCACCGATCTCCATCACCCTGGGACCCTCCCCTGGCTGGACCAGCCCTCCTCCAGGGGACCCAGCCTCCCCTGGACCAGCCCTCCTCCAGGGACCCAGCCTCCCCTGGACCAGCCCTCCTCCAGGGACCCAGCCTCCCCTGGACCAGCCCTCCTCCAGGGACCCAGCCTCCCCTGGACCAGCCCTCCTCCAGGGACCCAGCCTCCCCTGGACCAGCCTTCCTCCAGGGACCCAGCCTCCCCTGGACCAGCCCTCCTCCAGGGACCCAGCCTCCCCTGGACCAGCCTTCCTCCAGGGACCGAGCCTGGACCAGCCCTTCAAGTACATACATTTTACTCTTGCAAGTATCAGTCTGAATTATGTATCTCATGGGGAGAGGGCTGAAACTTGAGTTTACTGGTAAAACTGGATTAATATTAGTATTAGAAAAGATATATATAGATATATATATATAGAAAGACATATTCTTTAGTTCGGCCAGTTGTGAATTTGTGACTGCCGACTGCACGGCTATTAACAATCCAACAGAAGTCAGACTGTGGAAGTGACCTTCACATCTCCTGCGTTGACACAGCGCAAGTGATATACGACTGCCCCATCGCATCAGCAAAATAACAGCCATCATCATACACGGGAAAACAGCATCACCGTCAATCCAAACGGAGACAAATGAACCGGCAGCTGTCGTGTCACGTTGTGCCACCATCTGTGCCAAAAGTCTTGAAGTTAGTTTTCCCCTCTATCCCCGCCGAACGGTTCCGGCATAGACGATTTCATTCTGCTTTTTCACGAGGCGCTTCCGCGTCGCTTTGCCTCCCTGGGGTGGTCCTGGCTGTCGATGGGGCTGGTGTTGTCCTCTCCCGTCAGGGGACATGGAATCTCTGGTCCTGGAAGATGGATTTTCCATGTCTGCTCAGGAATAACCCGAGATTAAATCTGTCATTGCAGTGGATAGATGTGATTTATGTATGTAAATGGATATGCTATTAACATACTGTAGGCCCAGGGTCAGGTGAAGGAGGAAATGTGGGTTATTGTGTTTGTGCTTCTGTGTTTATGCGCGTGTGTGTGTATGTGTGTGTGTGCGTGTGTAAGTAAACATCCGTGTCCATGTGTGTTAGCCCATTCATCCATTAACTCTTCATTTCCCATTCGGACACATATATTAGTTACACATCGCGATCCAGCCAGGCGTTACTCATCAAGAAATCATGGCAGCAGATCTCATCAGAATCAGAATCAGAATGGGATTTATTCGCCATGAAAGTTTGCACAGACAAGGAATTTGCTTTGGCAGGAAGGTGCATACAATAAACATATAGGGACCTAAAATTTAAATATGTGGACTATCTATACTAAGGGTACATAAACTAGCAGTACTAAGTGGAATTAGAATTAAATAAAATATACAATAACATCTAGGTTGCCATAACGTGCTCTCTGCTGTTCAAACACACTGCCTGCTTCACAGCCCTGTCTCCTCCCTCGGAGGGTTTCCATAAGCCTCCCTGTCAGCTCCTCCTGAGAGCCGTCGCTGCTAGCTGCCGACATATGGGCCGGTCTGGTGGCCAGTCAGCGAGCCAAACCCACGGCAGAAGGCCAGTGTTGGGCTGGGGAGCGGTTGTTGATTCTGCGCCCGTCGCTGGGCGGGCATCGTCACGGTTTGACGCATTCATCGTTTTCACCCCCATAAATATTTCCTTCCTGGAGAGATCATCGATTTTCCTTCAAGGTGATCTAATTCACGCTGGGGTGTGGGGGCGGCGTTGTCTTGGTATTTCTTGTTTCCTAAGTCGTCTCTGAGTCCGTGCTGTGGTAGGAGTGTGCAGCTTGATCTGTCTGACACTGTTAAACTCTCCTTGTCACGGGTTACACTGCTTTCACATTTACTACATGTTATATTTTGATTCATTTAGCTGATGCTTATATCCAAAGCCATGTGGAAACAATAGGAATTACCGTAGGAATTCCACAGTTTACTTATAGCTTCATGTCCCCCCCCCCCTCTCTGAGACCCTGCTGACATCCCTTGTTTAACCTTAGTGCACATCCATCCAGAGAGATGCATACCGAAGCAAGAACTGTCCTCTGATCCGTTCAGGGAGCTGGTTCAGGGGGGGGCGCCCACGGCTCATGTCAAACACTTCAGGCTTCCGCCCTACCCTCCTCCTCTCCCCCTTCCATCACCCCTCCTCCCACCCCTCCTCCTCCCTCCCCTCCCCTCTCCCCTCTCCCCTTTCTATCCCCCCTCCTCCCTCTCCCACCCCTCCTCCTCCCTCCCCCCTCCTCTCTCCCACCCCTCCTCCTCCCTCCCCCTCCCCTCTCCCCTCTCCCACCCCTCCTCCTCCCTCCCCCTCCCCTCTCCCACCCCTCCTCCTCCCTCCCCTCCCCTCTCCCAGCCCTCCCTCCTCCCTCCCCTCTCCCCTCTCCCACCCCTCCTCCTCCCCTCCCCTCTCCCACCCCTCCCCCTCCCTCTCCCACCCCTCCTCCTCCCTCCCCCTCCCCTCTCCCCTCTCCCACCCCTCCTCCTCCCTCCCCCTCCCCCTCCCCTCTCCGCTCTCCCACCCCTCCTCCCCCTCGTCTGCCAGCAGGCCTCCACAGCTCCTCACTCCTGACTTATTAATGAAGACATCGTTAATCTTTGTGTGTGGGCTTTGATGCTGTTGGTGTCTTCTTGTGTGTGCTCTGTAAGGTCGATGCCACGACAGATCGCTTGGTTTCGGGGGGGTTGGTTGTTTTAGTGAAAATGTTGGAAACGCTTTAAATACAGTTGCTTGTAATAGGCATTCATCAATGGGTATGAAAGCCTTTATAAGATGGTCATTAACATGAATCTTTGTTAATCAGACTTTATACGTGTTTATAAAGTTGTTCTGCTGTTGGTCTTCGTGTCACCTCAGGGAGACGGGTGGACTGATGAAGGACGCTCATGTCTTTAGTCGCACGTCACACTTCATCTCTACACACCACATCCACTGTGTGTCTCATGTGCAGAACAACTGTTAGCAAACAACCTTTCCTCCCCAAATATCACTTTAGGAACACCTCAGCTGTTTCAACAACACCTTTGACGCGCATCGCTGCTCTAAACATCCACAATGCCTCCTGACCTACACCCTCAGAGAATATCCACAAACGACTTTCCTCCATCTTTGGAACACACGAGGTAACAGCACCACTTTGCCTCGAAAGGATGCCGAAGGCCAAACCATCGCACCCCACAGTCAGCCTTCAGGTAGAGGTGGCATGGCTTGATTAGAGTTCTACCAAATGACCCATGCTGTTTTCCGTTTGCTGCACGTGATGGATCTTGGTTCCTGGCCTGCTGCTTTGCAACGTGAGGGGGCTGGACTGTGAATCTATCCGGCCTGGTGATGCATCGCCCAATCCCAGGTGTCAAGACCTATTAATCAGCATGTCCTCAGGCCCTAAATACTTTGTTTACGCTCATTGCTTTATAGATAAACTCTCTCCATCTCTCTTGCTAAAGAGTTTTTTGAAGACACTTTGGGGGTTTTCTTGTTTGTTCGTTGCTTTGAGAGAGAAAGAGAGAGAGAGAGAAATGTGAGGGTTTTTATCAGATTCTGTCGTATTTACAAAGGTCCACACTCGCAATGTTGATGCCTGACCTTTACTGTTATCTGCAACACATTATATACGTAATTATTCTTTCACTCAAAACATGAACATTTGTTTGGTTTTAGGAAAGAGAGAGACAGAGAAAGTGAGAGAGAGAAGGACATTGAGAGAAAGAGAGCAAAGGAGAGATGATCTGAAAACAGCAGAGAAAGCAGATGTGGAGCGGTGAATCCTTGGTGTTGAGAGCAAAGCAGGAAGAGACGGCCTGGTGCCGCTCAGCAGTGATCCTCTCTCTGACGCCGGCCCAGGACAGGGCCTGGTGCCGCTCAGCAGTGATCCTCTCTCTGACGCCGGCCCAGGACAGGGCCTGGTGCCGCTCAGCAGTGATCCTCTCTCTGATGCCGGCCCAGGACAGGGCCTGGTGCCGCTCAGCAGTGATCCTCTCTCTGACGCCGGCCCAGGACAGGGCCTGGTGCCGCTCAGCAGTGATCCTCTCTCTGACGCCGGCCCAGGACAGGGCCTGGTGCCGCTCAGCAGTGATCCTCTCTCTGACGCCGGCCCAGGACAGGATAGGTCCTGTGTTCCTTGTGTCCAGACAACAGATCTTCAATCACCCGCCATCGCTCTGTTCCTCTCCTCTCCACCTCCCACCATCCCTCTCTCTTTCTCTCCTGCCATCACCCTCTTTTCCTCCTCTCTATCTCCTCTCCACCTCCCACCATCCCTCTTTCTCTCTGTCTCGTCTCCACTATCTCTCATCCTCCTTCTCTCTCACTCCTCCCCTCTACACTTCTACTCTCCTCTCGTCCTTCCATCATCCCTCTCTCTTTTTCTCTCCCCAATATGCCCCACCATCCTTCTTTTTTCTCTCTCTCTCTCTCTCTCTCTCTCCTCTCCACCCTTTCATCCCTCTCTTTATCTCTCTCGCCCCTCTCCATCTCGGCACAGAAGGGACTCACACTCAAACTTACCACTCTCCCGAAACCACTCCCACCAACCCTGGAGGAACTGTTAAGTGGCAAATGCTTCCACAGGTTCCACATCCCCTTGATCCTGGGCTGTCAGCGCAATCATCACTGTGATTATCCGCTTGGACGGGCAGAGATTGCCCCTGGCAACCATGGAAGGGACCGGGACACCCAGCTGAGTGTGTGTGTGTCTGTGTGTGTGTCTGTGTGTGTCTGTGTGTGTGTCTGTGTGTGTCTGTGTGTGTCTGTGTGTGTTTGTGTGCAGAATACCATAATTGTGCCCACAAGTAATAATGTTTTTGCCCAGTCACAACAGACATGACTGTAAATACTATTTTTTTTGTAATAAGAAAGAAGAACTGTTTAGAATATACCACACATTTCCAATTATAATCCATCAGTAGAAAACGATGTATGATAAATGATAAATCTAGTCTATTGATGGTATAAATATTATAAACGCCACCCAGAGAGATCCAATTAAACCTGATGTTTGTGCGTGTGGCGGGGGGGGGGGGGGGGGGGGGGAGTGTGTGTACCATAACAATTCAGCCCAACGGAAGCTGAGAAAATCCCATTGTCTGTACTGCAAAAGCTTTGCTAAATACAACTCTCACCTCCATGTTATTATTTCACAGTTGTCAATCTGATTTATGTTATGAACAGACTGCATTTACATTTACATTTACATTTAGTCATTTAGCAGACGCTCTTATCCAGAGCGACTTACAGTAAGTACAGGGACATTCCCCCCGAGGCAAGTAGGGTGAAGTGCCTTGCCCAAGGACACAATGTCATTTGACACGGCCGGGAATCGAACCAGCGACCTTCTGGTTACTAGCCTGACTCCCTCAGCCACTCAGCCACCTGACCCACCTCCATGTTATTATTTCACAGTTGTCAATCTGATTTATGAACAGACTGCATTACAGGCTATGTTGTGAGAATGTGTAGCTCCAAATGTGTTATTCCACCTCTCAATGTATTCCTGTTATTTTTAACCTCTCAGTGCTCCGTCACTTTGTTGCAGGTGACTGGGAGACGAGGTCTGGATCTGCACAGGTGAGTGTGGGAAATCACCTCTCATCTCCTGTATGCATATTGAGTACATGAACTCTCAGTCCCCATCTGGGCGGAACTGGGAACAGCAGAAACCCAGGAGGCTTCTCAAAGCTAATACTGTCTCACGGACTCATGAATGATGACTCTATTAATCCTCACAATGCTCGTGTTGAAACCCAAGCGAGTCTGCGTTCTAAGCACTGACTCTATGCACTGACTCTATGCACTGATTCTATGCACTGACTCTATGCACTGACTCTAAGCACTGACTATGCACTGACTCTAAGCACTGACTATGCACTGACTCTATGCACTGACTCTAAGCACTGACTCTAAGCACTGACTCTAATGCACTGACTCTATGCACTGACTCTAAGCACTGACTTGGAACAGGAGCTGCTGTGTGTGTCTAACCCTAACCCTGTTTACGAGGGAGAGGAACAGGGATGAGCAGAGATATTGTTCAAATGAGGGGAGGAAGGAACACTGACAGTTGAACGGACAATCTGCCTGTTTAACAGCCCCCCGGGGCCGGGGCGATGCGTGTATGTGATTTAGAAATGTAGGGAATCACACACACACACATACATACGCGTACACACAGACATGCATACACTCACACACACGTACACACAGACATACACACGCCACATGCACACACGCACACACATTCACATGTGGACACACATACTGCATGCACACACACACACACAGGCTCACATTCCACACTCACTAGCCTCGGGGGGTATGAACAACATTGTCCAGTTGAATTGGATGCCAGCCCCTCAGCAGTTTGCTGTCCACAGCCCTGCCCCCCCCCCCCACTCCCTCAACCAGGCCACCACCTGACTCCAAGAAACACAGTTATTTTAATCCCACATTTGACAGAAATGTACTTTCCTGGGACAGAGTTCCACATCGCCAAGATGTGTGCAAGAATGACATGCTGTCATGAGGGTCTCCAGTGTGTCTTACTGTCAGGTGAGCTGAAGCGTTGATGTGAAGTCGATTACGACACACTCGCAGTGCAAAGCCTCAACTGGAGACGTATTTACAGTGAATGTAGCGCCGCCACACATAAACGTAGAGATGTAAATTCAAATTGTACATTTTGTTCGTTCGTTACTGTCGTCGATATAAAGGGGAAGATTCCACGTTTCCTAGTGAGTCAACTGTGTCATCTACATGTCTTAGCTCGCTAAGCTAAAGCCTGTGTAACCCTGCAGGATACACCGTACGTCTTCAGGTTTTGAACTAATTCCTCTGATGTAATTGTTCAAACAAAGCTTACATACTCCGAGAAACGTCCATGCAAATGATATTCAAGTCATTTATGAAAGTCCACTTACATTCATCAGGACTGTTTAACCCAACTGTCACAAGAGTTCCTGCGTCAATTTAAATAATTACACACACGGAATGTCATGAGGCATGGAAGGCTGAGAACATAGGACTGCCAACTGGATTGCCCTCACTGTGTCAGATCCCATGTCTACAGAGCAGCAGTATGAGACGTCTGGGAAGTAGGCTGCAGTGAGTAGACCAGCATCGTTAGTGGCCAGGATGAAATGCCCAGTTGATTTAGTACAGTACTGTGCTGTAATAGCCTTTGCAAATCATTGAAACCGGTTAGTCCAAATGGATGTATTTAGTACGAGTGTGTGAAAGACTGTGTGTGTGTGTGCATGCGTGTGCTTGTGTTTGAATGTGTGTGCACGGATGTGCGTGTGAGTTATGGGTGTGTGTGTGTGTGTGCGCATGTGTGTGTGACTGACTGCATGTCTATGCACTTACATCCACCCCCCACATGTTCTCAATTAACCTCTTATTCCCCACTCAGCACAAAGCACGCTAAACCACACATATTGCTCCATCATGAATACATATTTGTGTGCTCTCTGCGGTGTAACTGACTGGGTAATGCACACCTCAGGCTAGCACTGTTAACTCATCCTTTCGTCTCAGTGTCTTGGGGGGGAAATAACTTAGTACATTTCCTGTTCCATGTTACCCAATGAGGAAGGCATAAGGAATGCTTCGAGGGAAGTTAACCCCCCGTGGCATTGAGCTAGCCACTCATCCAATCACCCAAGTCACCTTCCTGAAACCTTGCATCTTGAAAAGACCGATGTTGAAAAGTGCGATGAAACACCGTCTCCAGGTGTCAATAAAAGCTTGAATTTAAAACTTAAAAAAAAAAGAAAAAAAGAAAGTTATGCGTGACACCACAAACTGTCGCATGGCAGTCCGGGAAGTCCTGTATTTACCTACCCAATAAATGTTTTACGAATACAAGGATCTGAGCGGTGCTTGGAACATCACACTTGACGCCCCCGTGTCTCACAATACGTTCTCCCGGCGCCGCTCCATTATGCACGAGATGAGATTACCTCTCCACGTATTCTCTCTTCTCTCACATGGAAGCGTCCTTATGTAAGCGCAGGAGAGGATCGGGGCAGCGCAAATGCGAACAGCCATGGTAAACGCCGGTGGACTTGAACATCCGGCCAGGCCAAAGTTGAGGCCGGAGTCCTAAACCTTATCCCGACACCCCCTATGCCTGCTGCTGTAGACAGACAAAAGCACGGTCATTAAAAACGCATGAGCCACAAAACAGCCCGGAGCAACAATATGGAGCTTGAATCACTACGATTTCCAGCCGGCGGATTAAAAATAAATTGTGTCTAAAATATTCAGGGGGACGTTATTAGTGTGTAGTTTTTCGGCGCCCCCCCCCCCCCCCCCCCCTCCCAAACCCTCCCCCATCGCCCCCTCCACACTCTCCAACTGGAAAGGCCCAGCAGTTTTAAGCGGTGGTTTTGAGTTCAGCCAGGCGCTCCTGAATCCCTGAGAGAACAGGAGAGAGGAGCGAGAGGGACACAGAGAGAGGCTGAGAGAAGAATAAAAGAGAAGGAAAACAGCGAGAGAGAGAGAGAGAGAGAGAGAGAGAGAGAGAGAGAGAGAGAGAGAGAGAGAGAGAGAGAGAGAGAGAGAGAGAGAGAGAAAGAAAGAAAGGAGAACAGTGAAGCAGCAGAGAGCCAGATGCCCCTGCTGTTAGCAGAGCCGGAGCTGCTAGCTTCCATTTGGCTCAAGACATGAAAGAGAGCAAAGAGAGACTGTAGAGCCCCTCTCTCCCACTGTCCTCCGCGTGTCACACTGCATAAGATCGTTCAGCCAATCATACGCAAATAACAAATATGTGGCTTGGTCCTTGGTGTGCCATTAGCCGCACTACTGGACTCACGGATGTGGCCTTCCACTTGCTCTCACAGGAGCACTTTCATGAAAGGACATACTGGACGTTCACCTGCGCTGTCTTTGCTCTCTTGTAAATGTACAGCACATACATACATGTGTAGAATCTGTACTTATGCAAATGCCCTTTAAACTATTTTTTTCTTTAACATATCCTTCTCTCCTCTCATCTATCCTTCACTTCTCTCCTTCTATCTCCACTCCTCTAGTCTATCCTCTTTCATGTCTCTTTTCCTCTATCTTCTTCCATCCCTTCTCTACCTTCCTCCCATCTCTCCTCTCTTTCCTCCTCCCCTCTCCTCAAACATCTCCTGTCTCATCTCTTCCTCCCTCCATCTCTCATCTACCCTCATCCATTCCATCTTCCCATCTTCTCCTTCCTCTCCCTTCCTCCCCTCTTCTTTCAGAACAACCTTTCATTCCTCCCTCCATCTGCATATCCCTATCACCACATTCAATCATTCACTTCTTTCACCAGGAAGGAAGCACTCTCATGTAAATATTTGTATAAGTGTGAATGTGGACCTGTGTGTGTGTCTGTGTTTGTGCCTGTGAGTGTTTAAGTGTGTGTCCGAGTCTGTGAGTGTCTGTGTGTGTGTGCATGCGTGTGTATGTGTGTGTGGTCTGAGATCTGGAATGTATATGGCAGCTTCAAATGAGTTTCTGTCCTTCCATCCTAATGGAATAGGACAGGCCAACGAAGCCACTGCTGCACACATCAAACCCAATCAGGTGTTCTAAATGGACACCTCTTCTCAGGCCCATCTGCCACTGGTACAGTCCACTCAGCAGCCTATCACTTAGAAGTAGGGTGTTCAATCACCCGCCGGGACATTATTTGTCTATGTGTGTGTTTAGGTCTGTATATATGTGTGTGTGTCTCGGTACAGTACATGTGTGTGCGTAGGTCTGTATATATGAGTGTGTAGGTGTGTGTGTCTCGGTATAGTACGTGTGTGTAGGTCTGTATATGTGTGTGTGCAGGTGTGTGTCTTGGTACAGTCCATGTGTGTGTGTGTAGGTCTGTATATATGTGTGTGTGCAGGTGTGTGTGTGTGCGTGCCATCTGCTCCGAGAGCTGCACATCAATGCTGGAGATTGGGAGCTGAGATGAGTGGGCTCGTAACAGATGTGCCGAAAGATGGCTGTCACCGTCTGTAACGAGGTCGGGCTGAGAGGGGGGCTGAGTGTGGACCTGGCCGTGGCCGTCTGTAACGAGGTCGGGCTGAGTGTGGACCTGGCCGTGGAACAGGTCCATCGTAACCTTGAAAAGCACATCCCCCATGGCCCCCCAAAACCTCTTGGAACGGTCAAGCATTTACGGTCAAGCACTTTCAATTACAAGTGAAATGGAAGTTAAAAAAAAAATCTAAGGTTGTATTAACAGGTCATTAAGAACTGTCTGAGGTGACCTCTGTTCATTTTATGAATGTTTAATTGCACATTAGAAGGAAACAGAGTGTTTTTAATTAAACCTAAGAGCACACTCTATTCCATTCTCACTTTTTTTCCCCTGATGGAACATCTGAACAGCCCCTTTCTGTCCAGCTAACACATATAAAATAACTATCCCCGCCTGTCCCAGTTTAAATTCCCTCTAATTAATCAGCTCTGATGAATTAATTAGCCATGGTGGGCTGGGCCCATGCGATTGGTATTTAATGGTCTTTCATGGCGGTGGTCGTCCATCTTTGTCATGTGGTCACTTTTACTGAGCTGTCGGCATAGGTGCCTGCATCCGATCTCATATTTTCTCCCACGCATGGCGTTCCATCAATCTGTCAATTATCTACCCGCATGGCAGTTGTCAAGAACCGCAAAAGCAGACAGTGTGATAATGACTTTGTTTACCGATCCACAGTACTGTAAACACAACAGCCCCAGTGTTTCAGAGGGCTGTCATGCCAAAAACTGTCCTACCTGCAGTGGGGAACTGTCAGGGTCCTCTAGGCCCTCAGAGAGAGCCTAATATATTCTAAACGTATATATTTTACAAGTAATCTGTTTAAAATACAATGTTTCTGAAATAAACCCTTCAATCCTGCGTATTCAGTTTGTGTTGGAATGTGAAGAGTTAAATGAAAAAAAATCCCCTTTTGTCACCCTATCAGAATTGTGTTGCCTCGATCTGTTGTTGGGAGGAAAATGCTATGCAGATCTGTGATTGGTGGTCCAACTATGAATTTACAGAGAGCCGATTAGTTATTCAATGAAAGACTAATTTCCATTGACAGTAAAATTTACCAATCATATCTTCCCTCTAAATGAGTGGGCTTTGCTATCGCTAACTTTATGACAAGTTCCGCCCGCTGTGGGGAACGCGATCACAAGCTGATAAACTAACGTTAGCTTGTTCGTTCACTCCACAATGGAAGCCGCGAGTAACGGAGGACATTTTAAATTAAAAGCAAAGGATCAGTTGCACTATCCAGCTATCAACCAATTCATCTAAAAGGACAGGAGAATGGACTTCGTTTTCAAGTACAGATCATCAAAGGTAGGCTGTTTTTTAACGTTCCAGCCGCCGTGCCACTGTTTTGTATCCCTAGCCTAGCCTATATGTTAGTGTTGTGTCGGATGACTGGTCAATCTGTAAATGCAGGGCTGCAAACTTTTCAAAAAACCTTGGAGTGAGATTTGGTGGGGCCAACCAAAATGTTGCAGCGTTCAAAGCAATCCCCCGCGTCTATGTTGCTTCACTCCGTGTGCCTACGCCTCGTCCATTGCTGTTTTCAACGTTAGCAGGACTACTTGGTTGGCGTTGCCTTCTCAGCGTGAGAAATACAAGGTGTGGCGTGAGAGAGCGTGTGAACTGGTTGAAATGCGTGTGTCTCACGGCCAATGCGTGACAGTTGGCAGCCCAATGTACCAACGCAACGTCATTATGCACAATTACCGTGAATAGTGCCGCAAGGGCTGCCTCAAATAGTGCGTAATGACCAACACAATTTCATGTAGACATAATGCCGTGTGCGCGCTGTATCGTGTTTTTTTTTCCAACGAGTAATTGGGGTCTGAGGGCCAAGGTTTAAGAGTCACGGTTCTCTACTGCTTTGTGCATCTGATGCAACGGATGTAATAACAGAGAAAGCTGTGTCGTTGTTTCTTCATTCCCTATTCATCTGACCATTACTCAAAGTTTCCTCAGCAAACTTTGTCAGGTTATCTCAAGTTCACCATACTCTGTGTTTTGTACCTGAAAGAAAAATAACACAAAAGATATTTGCTATTGTAAAATCAATTCTTTACTGTTTCTCTATCTTTCTATCTCACACACACAAACATGCACACAAACTCAAATGCCCCCCCCACACACACACTCCACCACCACCACCAAGTCACACCAAAGCTGTCCAACAACAATCAAGATATCATGCCTCCCCTCTTGACAATTCTGCTTTGATGACCCAGCCATCAACCAATTCATCCATAAAGACAGGAGAATGGACTTCGTTTTCAAGATCAATCAAAGGTAGGTTATGTTATTTAAAAACCTTTCGGCCGCCGTGCCAACTGATTTTATTTCCGTCCGCCGCTGCCACTGTTTTGTAGCCCTAGCCTATATGTTATAGTGTTGTGTAGAATGACTGGTCAATCTGTAGGCTAAATGTACCAACGCAACGTCATTATGCACAATTACCGTCAATAGATCAGCAAGGGCTGGCTCAAATAGTGCGTAATGACCAACACAACTTCATGTAGGCCTAATGCTGTGTGCGCGCTGTATCATGTTTTTTTCCGACGAGTAATTGGGGTCAGAGGGCCACGGTTTAAGAGTCACAGGCTACCTGTCCTACACCCAGACAGTTTTTGGCATGACGGAGCGCCTGATTGTGACTCCAGGGAATTGTCTGAGTAATATCAGCGTTATCAGGTGAAATAGAGGAGGCAGCAGAGCGAAACAACAGCACAGGCCTGACGGGTATAGGGGGGAGAGGGGTTACTAAACTAAAGTTTAGTAACCCCTCTCCCCCCTATACAAACCCCTATAAACTTTAGTTTAGTAACCCCCCTTAGTTTAGTTTAGTTCAGTGGTAGAGCATTTGACTGCGGATTCACAAGTTCAAGGTTCAAATCCCCCCTTATATCTATTTGGATAAGAGAAGCCACCAACTGAATACATAAAAACGTGTCACTTTCAGTAACAGATACGGTTTAAAAGAACTATACTAGCATATGATCTGTCATCTGTTCCTGTTTGATGTTCGGTAATGGAGAAACTGGCCGTTCTTGGCATGCAGCCACCAGACTATCGAGTAACACTTCACACAGTGGTGACAGTAAAGTGTTTATAAAGTACTAAGACACCCAACACGTCCATACAGAACTTCAACACTTTGTCTGAATGTCTGTTGGAAACTTTTGAAACCTGTATTTGATCCAGCACTGTTTATTTATTGCCACCCCACAACTACACACACTCACGTTGTTCAATAAGATATGGGTTGAAACGTTGATAATCTCTTTCTATGTTCTTATCACCATTTAGTTGAATTGTTTTCATGTCAACTTAGTTTCAACTTATAAGTGCGGATCACTTATGATAACATGAGTTATTATTCATGTGTAACCTTTTATAGGAGGCCTATATGTGTACTGTGGCTTCACATGACATCTGTTAAATCCCTGTTCTGGGACAGGGCCCAGGAGTACAGGAAGGTCAGCTATTGACTCTAAAAATATACTTGTTCGCTTAAGGCAGAGATGAAATTATTTTTGAGAGAATTGGAAGTACATTAACAAAAGCGTACTCAAAGGACTGCACCCATGACATCTTGTGAAAGAAAACTTAAAGAGACTTGTGCTGGCATACAAAAGTTCAATGAAAACACTGTCAGCCATCTTGGATGTGGGCCTAGACTGATATTTTGTTATGCATTTTTTTAAATCTGTTGTTAATTGTCCTAGTTTGTGGTATAGATCTGAATGTGACAGTATAAGCTACAGAGCCTAGACCCTCTTATATACTGTAGTCCTACACATTTATAGGAACTTCCAGCATGGTGTTGCCTCGTACTTGTCACCGAGTACAAATAAAATACAGTTCATAGGCCTACAGTTCAAGGAAGTCGTTTGGGAGTGAAAAGTGGAGGTCACAAGTCAAGATAAATAACATGCAACACTATTTTTTTTATATACCTAACCATAACTCTAATCGAAATGGAAAAAAAGAAATATTGTGCTTTCGTGACGCTTGGGGCTAAATCAGTTCTGAGCCCAGTCTCTGTTGAAGGTGACAATGTGGGGATAACTGTCCAGAGAATCAGATCATGAGGTGATAACTAGGCCGGATTAACCATTAGGGCAACTGGGCACTTGCCCAGGGGCACATGACATCTAAGGGGCCCTGGACAATGTCAACTAAAATGTTATATCACGTCATGAACGCAGTCCTAACTTTCCTTAATGTGAGTACTTTATTGCAACTCGTTCCGATCAAAATATTATGTTAAATCAACCTGGATAGAGCCTCCTCTATTCAGGTTCTCTACATTTCCAAGGCCACACACACACACACACGTGAAAGCATGGCCTTAGCACCGTGTTGAACTACAGCATTGCTGGGGTCATGTACAGTACAAAACTCACCAGCATCCTATTGGTCTTCAGAAGGCGCGTTTTTCCAGCTGCTTTCAGTAAATTCACAACCTATTGAGCCCCACCTGAATAAAGAACTTTAAAAGAGAAAACTCGAAACTCCACTACAAAGCTTATTCAAAGAAGCTTATGTAGGCCTAAGCATGAAGGAAAATGTGCCACTCTATTAAAAAAATTTCTTCAAGGTTCCCAAGGTTGAAATTAAACTGTGAGCACCTCGGATTGTCCTTTGCTGAGATGAATTTGTGCAAATGATTTTTTCGGAGACTTTAACAGGGGTAGTAGCACACTAGACAAGTTAAAGAACTTGGGTGCTCCCGCTAACAATGTCTTCCACAAACTGGCGACTTCGCATAGGATGCTGTAATTGACAATCAACTCAGGTAGGTAGTCTCAGTGATTTAAAACAGCTGTAGGCTACTTCTCTAACTAAGGGCGAGTGCGTCATAACAGCACGGCATTGCAGTCTGAAGTGTGCAGCCTATCTTTCCATGGAAGTCCTCTGTGCGAGGCCGGTGAAACTTCAATTAGCCTTGTGTCTGCTGAGACGAACCTTTTTGGGAAAAGCGGGTTTATCCACTGGTAAAACTGTTTAATCAGCTTTAGCACTTGTGAGATAAAACCGCTAGCCTCCATGCCCCGGGAAGAGACAGCACAACAAATCAATGTGCTTTCTCGGTTGTTGCCGACAGTGGCGCTGACGATGCTAACAGGCTGTGTTTGAATCCCTGCCGCTAACTCATGCAGGAGCCTCCTGCTCTAAAGAGGAGGTGGAGTAGGCGACTGGACCCCAAAGAAAAGCTCAATCGTACTGCAGGCCTAGGCCTACATGTTTGTTTATGTTCTTCTGAACTAATTTAATCCCACGTATCAAAAATGTTCACCTGTATCATTAGACTTTTAAACTTCCGGACCTATTAGCTGTCTCTTAAACTGTTTCAAGCCGAGTTAGGCTAGTACCTTAAATTTAAAGACGTCATACAATTTCCTTCAATTATTTTCATGATTTTACTAAAAAACACCTTAAACGGAGCGGGGAACAGAGAGCATGTTACGATCCCAACATTCAAAGGGTGGAACGACTGAGATAAAACCAGACCATTTGCAGTAAAACATTTTATATAGGCAACATGTCCTAGTTACTGAGATATATTGCCAGATGTCAGGTCTTAGTCACTGAATTATGAATGTCTATTTGTTAGGCTATAGCTCTACCTTGCCAGAATATGAATGTGAATTCTATAAATCTTGTTGTTATGGAGACGATGAAGAAAGATGTGTCATGAGGAGATGAACCGTAATTATTTTTTCGATTCTTTTTTTTTTTTTTTTTTTACACATTTGAAGAGGAAGAGATTGGGGGAGGAACATCTGCCTGTTTGAGCAGAAAAACAGCATTTAGCAAAGAACCGAAGTAGTGCGTCAGTGTAAAAATAATGATTTATAAAGAGTATCAGATTCCCCATTTAAAATCCCAACCTGATTTGAGCACGTCCTAAAGTTCTCATTCTGAAAATTAAAAGCTTAACCATTGTTTAAACACATGTTTTAAGTAATGGAAATATATATATATATTTTTTTTTTAATGGTTTCTTCTCAAAATGGCCGTCCCCCATTCTCACCTCAGTTTCAGCTACTGGGTCTCCAACCCTCCTGGAACCTTCCGGGGTATTTTAACGGTCCAACAGACTCCATTCTCCTCTCCTGAAGCCTCACCACCAACCTTTTGAGCCTGACTTTAATACCTCAACAATAGCAACAGCTTGTGTGACCGTATCCATGGGTTCACCTCTGTCGCACCAAGAGGGATTATGGCTGATAGAGTTGTCCCATCCAGAGACTAATTCTGTCATGATTTTCTCTCTCCTGTGTGGTTGGGGTTGCTGGTTTGTTGTTTGCTCTCTGTTAGAGAGGCAAGAGGAAGTTGAAGCTGAAGTTGGGAGAACCTTCACAGTCTGGTTAGCATTCACTGCCATTTGACTTGTGAGCTTAAAGGCTGCAGTCTAACTTGACTAAAACGCCTAGGGGATGGTGGAAGGACAAAGGTGGTTATTCCAAACAATTTATAAACATAGACGGGATTTGAAAGCTGTACATTCAGCTGTTTGTTCACTCAGACTGTAAGTGTCGGTTGAGGAGCCAAGGGAGACAGATAAGGCCAGAGTGACAGTGACTGAGCCACAGAAACACATTTCACTGTCAGCATTGTTCAGCTTTGTGCGCAAGTCGCTTCAGTTCAGATGTTACCAAAAGAGGCGAGGAGGAGAACGGGAGGACAATCTTTCACATCACAAAACCTGATGTATCTCTCTTTTTTTTTAACCTGTGCTGCGTTTTGCTCTCTGTTCAGCAGCCTTGGTTGGCTGTCCCAGGATACCAACAGTGTCTTGGTCTCCATGATTTAGTTCTGATGTTAAATACCTCTCGGGGACAGAGGGACTGTTGCTTTTGTGTGTGTGTGTGTGTGTGCCTGTGTGTAATAAAAAAGTGTACTGTGTATACTATTTGTAGAAGGAAAGGTGTACTATGTCTATACTTTGTTTCTCTGTGTGTGTACTATTGTGTTTGTGTGTACTGTTGTGTGTGTGTGTGTGTGATGTTAACTGTCTCCAGCCCCCATCTGTTCCACACACCTGGCTGCCTCTCCTCAGAGGAGCAATATCAGGCCTTAACTGCATCTCCTTCTCCCCAGGACTGGGAGACAGTGGTCATGTGATATCTGCCTCTGCTGGGCTCCATGACAGGAGGATGCCAAGGGTTGGCTGGGCTACCACCTGTCACTAAGTAAGCCCTGGGAATCTGTCGATCACCCCCCGCGTGTGTCTTTCGTTGCAGGACTCTTACGTAAACTTCAGTGTTGACTTGGAACATCTGACTTGGGAGTCAGATTTTGGCTGAGTGGTGAGGGAGTCGGGCTAGTAATCTGAATGTTGCCAGTTCGATTCCCGGCCGTGCTAAATGACGTTGTGTCCTTGGGCAAGGCACTTCACCCTACTTGCCTTGGGGGGAATGTCCCTGTACTTACTGTAAGTCGCTCTGGATAAGAGCGTCTGCTAAATGACTAAATGTAAATGGAACATCAGTCTTTCTCTGGTCTATATGGAGCATCTGTTTCTTCACTTCCAACAAGAACCGTAGACCAACAGATCATTCATAGTGCATTCTTACTGTTACTCATGCATGTGGACATGACTGCAGTCACGGTATGAGGATTGCAATAAAAATATACAGGATATGTTATGTTGAAACCTATAATGTTGGTTAAAGCAGTATCGACAGTAGTTGAGTAGCCCAAAGTACTGATGCCGGATCTGACTGTGCCACCTGTTCCCGGTCTCCTGCAAGAATATCACGTCTGCTGTGAAAATGAGTGGGTTGAGAAACTGCTTTCACCGAGAACCCTGCATGTAATTATCACTTTAACTGATTTCAACAGCACCCAGCTCTGCAAAGCAATTATGCTTGGAGGTTTCTTCACATTCAAGTATTGTTGCATCTACCATCCACCAGCTTGACAAGCCCCGCTCCCAACTTCCCCTTGATCATCCGAAAGTTTCCGTACTTCAGCACATCTTTAATGAACGACTCGGAAAGTTTCCCGCTAACTGTCTTCAAGAACTAGACCAGACATTCAGACGACTGTATGCGATACAAACTGCTTGGCAGCAGGCTCCTATTAAGAAGCATGGAAGGTTCTCTTGTCTTCTTCTTCTTCTATGAGTTCTTCTTCTTTGTCCCTTGAGTGGTGCGCTCATCTTGGACGTGGCCCAGCTCCGCGCAGTTAAGTGGCCTCCGAGGGAGGCTGGAACGTGCGTCCAGGTGTTTCCATCACAGGAGGTGACAGATGAGTGTTTCCATCACAGGAGGTGACAGATGAGTGTTTCCATCACAGGACGTGACCGATGAGTGTTTCCATCACAGGACGTGACCGATGAGTGTCTAAATCATGTGTCCATTGTTGTTGTTTTTTTCTTTTGTGCTGATGCGTTTGTATTGCAGGTAGCACATCCAGTTTTGAGGAAGAATTTCTATTCACACATATAAATGTATGTATTCCCATCCCCCACCGACCATCTCATCCTCTCTCTCTCTCTCTCTCTCTGTCTCTCTCTCTCTCTCTCTCTCTCTCTCTCTAAGTGTGGTGGGGGGTTGTTCTTGGCAGGGGTTGTAAATTTAATCAGCATATTACATGACTGGGGCAGCCATTTCTCAGTAGACACAGTCGCTGGCTCCTTGGTCTTGGTGGAGGGGGGATGGAGATGTGTGTGTATTTGTGTTAGTGTGTGTATTTGTGTTAGTGTGTGTGTGTAACCAGAGAGAGACAGAGGGAGAGCATTCCTGTCGATGGAGGAGATTGACAGGGAGGTTGATTAGTATCACCTCCCACTCTCTAGGGACAGCAATCGTCCTACCCCACCTCTCTCTCCTGCTTCTCCGTCTCCTCTCTCCTCCTTCTCCCAATCTTCCCTCTCCTCTGCTTCTCCCTCTCCTCTGCTTCTCCCTCTCCTCCCTCTCCTCAACTTCTCCCTCTCCTCCCTCTCCTCTGCTTCTCCCTCTCCTCTGCTTCTCCCTCTCCTCCCTCTCCTCTGCTTCTCCATCTCCTCTGCTTCTCCCTCTCCTCCCTCTCCTCTGCTTCTCCCTCTCCTCCCTCTCCTCTGCTTCTCCCTCTCCTCCCTCTGCTTCTCCCTCTCCTCTGCTTCTCCCTCTCTTCCCTCTCTTCCCTCTCCTCCTTCTCCCTCTCCTCCTCTCCCTCTCCTCCCTCTCCTCGTCTGTCACCCATCTTCACGTCACTCAGATCACCCAGGTGGGTGAGCTGAGTCCAGGAGAGGCCACAGGGGACTGTGGGAGTGCACTGGGCCCAGACATGTGCCCTGGTGGTATAGATAAACAGACAGACAGAGAGTCAGTCAGACAGACAGACAGACAGCCAGAAAGGCAGACAGCCAGACAGTCTGACAGACAGAGGAAGCACCATAGATGGGCATCTGGGCTGGGAGGTGAGCAGAGAGAGAGTGGGCATGGTGACAGCGGTGGGGTCTGGACGCCGAGTGGCAGTAATTACCAGGATGTTGTTGAGAAGCTTTCTCTATTTCTCTTACCCTCCTGCCCTCTCGCTGGGCGACCGACAGCTACGTGGGCCGCAGGATCATCACCCAGGTTAGGGGATTTGGAGGCTGTTCACTCGAGCAAAACACACTCAAAATGAAGGGTGGGTCTTTACAAAGATCATGTTTGGAGGGGGACAAAAGTTGGTACAGTCCGATTGAGACATTATGTGTTGGGGAAACCTTTGGTTTTGGGAGGACACAGCACCTCTCACAGTTTGGTACATTCCTCCTACTCGGCTTCGTGAGAATAGACAGGTGTTTGTGTGATAATAGATGTTTATCTTGTGAAGAGCCTTTAGGGTGATGGAGAGAGAGAGAGCAAGAGAGAGAGAGAGAGCATGTAGACAGAGCAACAGAAAGAGGATGAGATAGGTAGGGAAAGAAAGAGGCATAAAATACATAAATATCAATACTGCGTCACAGAACAACTCCTAATTTGTGAGGCTTCTCTGTAAGCTGCAAAACACATCTCCTTAGTGAGTACTAGTAGTTTTCTTTTCTATAATGCATCTGTAAACTAGGCGGGCACGTCATATAAAGTATGCTGTGGCTTGCTCGAATTAAACTTTGATACGACCAACAGCTTTTAGCATTTTAACGGCCAACCAAGTCAGGATTTTTTTTCAAGTGCATTGTCTTTGCTTTTATTCAAATGATAGCACACAGCTTTTAACGAATCCCAACACCGGGGTGAAATAAAACATTTATGATAAACTACAGCTATGTCGAAACCTAAAAGCAAAGGCTTTTACTTTCTACTGAACACAGCCTTCAATCAATTGATGCACATAGAGCTAATAATAATGACTGCATTCTGTATGATGCAAGCACAGTATGGTATTATTACCGCATAAACAGTACCTTGTTATTGTTATTTACTGTGTGTCTGAATGAGTCTGTATGCTAATATCTGGTAATACATAAGCACTTAATTATTGTATATTACAGAGGCATTCCTCTGGGCTCAGTGGCTTCTTAATTGCCCCATGCCTTCCTCTCACCTACTGTATAAGTGTGTATTTTCTGATTCATTGCCTATGTAAACCTTTAACAACATGTAAATTCAGATGCTTTCTCCCCATGCATGATGAAAGTTGATGCTGGTATTCTGAGGAACTGTGGAGCAACAGTGCCCCCCAGTGGTTAAGTGTTGATGTCTAGCATCAACATGTACTGAGTGTCTAAAGGTCTGTGTATAGATCTCACCAGCTGTCTCTCTCTCTCTGCTTAGCAATCGTTTTTTTGTGCTCTTTCTCTTATTCAAATTCACTAATTACACTTCCGTAATTAGCTCTCACCTGCCTTTTCACCTCACCTCCCCCACAATATCTAACTTCCCTCATTTCCTCTCTTTCTCTCTCTTTTTATTCTCTCTTTCTTTTTCTTTTCTCTCTCTCTCTCTCTCTCTCTCTCTCTCTCTCTCTCTCTCTCTCTCTCTCTCTCTCTCTCTCTCTCTCTCTCTCTCATGCACACACTCTTGGTTTTTGATGAGAAGCTGTAGCATTAACTATTCGGTTTACCGCGAAAGGAGCATGTCGCTTGTAGTGTTCATCAAATGAGTCATTATCCAAAACCAGCCCTTTTCAGAAATATGCTATTCAGAAATAGATATTCAGAAATAGACATTGGTAAATAGGCGACAGATGCCAATCCAATTATACTGAAATCAAATAGACGAGAATCGTTCGCTGAGCTCATAAAAAGAGCAGGCTATTGCAGAACAGCAACGAAAGGTGAGAGTCTGTCATTTTGGGAGGACAATGTCACGAGGTGAACCTGCAACCCATCTTCAGTTTCCACGTTTTCATTTCTGCTGCAAAAGCTCACCATGTTTAATTCATTCGGGGGGAAAAATAACATTATCTTGGTGTTTCAGTAATGCCGAACCATTATGTCTCTTTGACATTTGCGTCCATTCAATGCCGGTTAGACTGACATTGATTAATGGTTGTTGCATGTTCTCTAGTTTTATATCTACAGGTTTCAGATACAGTGAAGAATGTTCCTACCCTGGGATTCTGCCTTACAAACTGTCACTTCCATTAGCTGAATCTTTGTTGTGTCTCTCTCTGATGGGTTTGTATTGCAGGTAGCACTTACAGTTTTGAGGAAGAATTTCTATTCACACATATAAATATGTATTCCCATCCCCCACCAAC
Organism: Thaleichthys pacificus; assembly: GCA_023658055.1. Lineage (NCBI taxonomy): Eukaryota > Metazoa > Chordata > Actinopteri > Osmeriformes > Osmeridae > Thaleichthys > Thaleichthys pacificus. The sequence goes on along the minus strand of CM042855.1, from coordinate 16,084,886 downwards.
CATCTCTCTCTCTCTCTCTCTCTCTCTCTCTCTCTCTCTCTCTGTCTGCCTCACTCCCCCACTTTCATTATTTCACGTTTCCTCTCTCTCTTTCTCATCCCGTCAGAGAGCCCAATGTTATTATTGTCTGTCATCCCCTAGGAGATAGCAAGGCTCGGCAATCGCCTTTGTACTGTCCAAATGTTATTTCAGCTCATTTCTCAGACCCAGCTTCTTGGCCCACCAGAGAAATAAGTTGTTGGTTTGAAGAGGGTTTGAAGTACAGAGTTTAATGATCAGCGTAAAATACGTTGTCGATGTGGATGCTGTTGAATCCATTGCCTGACAATTCACGGATCATGGTATATTGAAACCACTTCACTTCAAACGGCTGCTATTTTTGCCTACACTTTAAAGTTGACCAGTACATACTGTCCCAGGGTTCACCTGTGGGTCGGGAAACCTGGTCATTACTTATGAACGTTTGCTGTCTGGCCTCCTATATGGCCCTGCTGTTCTCCAAATACACCCCATGAACTCAGTACTAAGGCCTACTTCCATTAAATCCCATTTCTAATTTTTAGATGGCTCTCCTCTGACATGCTGCCCAGGTTGTGTGAGGTGTGCTGGAGAGGACTGTGTAGATGTATGGGATTTGGCTAACTGGAAATTATTTCTCCACCGATTTGCAGCTTGTGGTGTTTTTTCGGCGTTGAAAAAAGTCTGAGGAGGCACGGTTTCCTACATCTAGGCGGTCACCATGGAAACAACCCCACAAGAGCAAAATGTGCCTTCACTTTGACGATTTAGAGAGGAGAGGGAGGGGAGCCGAAACCTGCAACTGTTTTTCCTCCTGTTTGACATTTAGTTTGGCGTGGTATATTGTATCCTTCTGTATGAGTCTGTCTGTAGGTCACTTTATTTTATCCCCTCTTATTGACTCTCCTAGGTGACTTAATATCAATTGCAATATATTGAGGTCTATAAGGCCCACATATAAATATGTTTGATACTATACTGTCTTAACTTATGCAGAACTGTGGCCCTAAGTAAATATTAAAGGAGATAGTTTACATTGAGAACCGGAGATGGTTTGCAAAGTAGATCCTGATGATTTACAGATGTCATCACAAAATAGTGAGATTTATCTACATAAACGTTTTCATAAATATACATTCATTTATGAGAACCAAAACTACACTGGGGTGTAATTATTGTGTGAATCAGTGGCAGTTCCCCCAAATCAACACTAGAGGGAAGCAAAGACATCCTTTTCCATGTTGACTCATCTCGGCGAGTATCAAGCAACTGGGTGGAGTAAATGTCATCAGGTTCAAGACTTTATCCTAAAACTGCCCCTTAGTACACTCCTGCCAACAACACTTCCTGGAGGCTCGATGATGTCGGATGGGAAAATGAAGTAACGGGTCTTTTGGGAGTGTCTGGATCGAAAACGTGCATGAGGCCAAGCTATAATTACTGTCCATCCATTCAGGGTGTTCCCTGATACCAGAGACGTATATTGATCAATCCTGTTAAGGCCAGGGCTATATTCAGCTATGGAGTTGGATCTGTGGCAGATATTTGAAGTCCACAGCTTGCTGGAAGAGTGATGCCAATGCCAACACCATAGTGGAGTGTAGTACGGCTGTATCGAAGTTGCACATACGATCTGTTGTTTTGAAGCAGGAAATGTTCGGAGGTACTGCATCTACTGTAATCACGGTGGCGTCAAAACATTAAAAAAAGAAATCCGTTATGCTTGTAAAGTACCTGGACAGTGACATACTCAGACACAAACACAGCAGGATGCAAGAACACTAACGACTAAAACTTTGCCTGCTGCATGCAAGCAACATTTCCTGTGATGTCGGTGTTGTTGCCTCTCACACCAGGCTGGGCTGAGGCATTTCCTCCCTGGGCTCTCTCTCCACTCGGCCGGACGGCCGGCCGGCCAGGGCTGAGGGTTCCTGTCAGGGTTCCTCAGGGAACATTCCACACAGACCTTTATTTATCTGCGAGTGTTTCTCTAGGATGCTGTGGTGCCAGCTTTCCTCACTTCTTACATTTAGTCATTTAGCAGACGCTCTTATCCAGAGAGACTTACGGGGCTTCTCCCCGCGGTAATGAAAGTGTGATTCACAGTTACAACCTTTGATGAGAAGATTAGCTTAATTATCGATTCTGCTGCTGGGAATACACAAAGGAGGGAATAATCGATGCCTTGTCAAGATTTGTTACGTTCTCTGTCAAGCAGTTACCTCTGCACGACACAGCCTAGTCTCCCTGTTGTGTTACGACAGGGAGTCCTTTCCAGAAAGCAAGCACTGCATCTACTTGACGTTATGCTACATCATTCCACTCATCAGGGGCGTGGCCACGAGGAGCCCTTGGGGGGGGGGGGGGGGGGGGACTAGGCCGACTCTTTATATGTTCAACCCCCCCCCCCCCCCCCACACACACACACACACACAGATTCCTGATTGCTTAAATTTGTTTTTTCTTTTTTGGCCCCCCATCTTAAAGTGATGGGGGGGCCCCACCCATCACTTTAAGATGGGGTGGGGGCCCAGCCCAAAATATAATTCTGGCCTACGCTGCTGCCACTCATATTTAGTTCACTGTTGCTCAGAAGGAATTCCCCTTGCTCGTTTCCACATCCCACGACAGTTGGTTGGCTCGGCTTGTATCTGTTTTTAAACATGGCTGCTGCCGCTCCCTGGAGAGAGCTTAGCCAAGGATGTGGTTCGTAGACATTACAGCTACATGACCTTGCTTTTCCTTTAAGCTCTGCATTCCTACGCTGAAATAGCCTGTCAATCTATGAGTGCCACAGTCAGGACAGTCATTTGATGGCTTTTGTCAAAGGTGTAGGGTTCAACAGAAAGTAAATATATCTTCACCCTCCCAACACACTCACACACATTTGAACGAGTAGAACGATTAAGATGCTAGCTCCTCTGAATTACTACTGTCTTCGATAACCTTGACTTTCAGTATTGCATTCATATATTCATATTCATATATTCAACATTCATATATTGTATGGTATACTCATTCAGGGAACGTTTGAAATGGTTCAGTCAGGGAGGGTATGGATGGGTGGACCCAGAATAAGCAGAGAAGGTTCTAGGTGGTTCTGCAGTTCAGTCTATTTATGCCTCAGTCTGAAGTTTCTCTGCATGTGTCTGTCTGGTGCTAATAGAATAGCCTGTTGTTAGTTTAACAGAATAGCCTGTATAGCTATTGTTGGCTAACTCTGTTTAGATGCAGCCTGGGAGGAGAAATGACTGACTTTCATTAATTTCCTCCCCGGGTTTCCTGTTGGAAAGTATGATGACACTGAGTCATGTGACTCTGGCCACATCATCAGTTTGAACAGACTCTATGGACTGTGGACTAAATCGATGTCGATTCAGAAGTTTAATTTGACTTACCAAGACAACTGACTGTGTGTGTTTTTCTCATGTATACACTTTCTGATTAAGTCAGTCAGCCGGTTTGTGGAGAATAATCAAGCTAAAACCAGTCATTTGTTTTTGTTTTTGTACGGCCTTTTCTGTCAACAGCCCATTTTAGAATGGCTTTAAAACGTAAGCCTCGTTTAAAAAACGATAGAGGAAACTAAATCATTAAATCAGTCGATGTCAACAACGGCTTTTTCAGACAGCTTTCTGCATTCCTTATTCCACATTGGATGGAAAGAACAACTGACCAATCGTGAGCCTTTTAATAAGTCTTCTTTCTGTGATTGGTTGAGATGGAGTCTCCCTCCATTCCTGCTCTCATCACAAGGTGTCTATATTTAGACAGTGACCGAACAGGCCCACAACTGTCCAATAGCTGTCTAAATCTCAGAGTGGATGGTTGGGATGCCAATTCATGAGATTGCCTCGCCCCATTTCCCCAAATATAGGTACATGGTCATCTCTTTAATTCGGGTCATGCCTTTAAGTCCCCCCCCCCCTCCCAGTTCTGAGCTTCAAATACCTAATGTGTTGTTTAAAATGTTCTCAGACTGTGTGTTTACTCCGTGAACCAAATAGCTAATTTAATCAGCTTCACAAGATTACTCGTACATACAGTACCGTCTCTCTGGCAATAACATTTCATTTGTTGATTTCTCCCCTGGCAGGAAATAAAACATATTTTTAAGTGGGGCAGATGTCATGTAGGCCTACTGTATGTGGTTGTCACAGCATCTAGGTATGTAAGAGTAAAATCTTAGGACACATCTCTTTCAGTCAAACCTGCTTCCTTAAACCTGCAGAGTAATTATTTCTGACAAAGTAGTAAAGAAAAATAAGGAAAAAAACCCTGAGGCCAGAGATGTTGTCACACATAACCGTTCCTATTTTAACACCAAACTACTTGAAACTAAATCACAAACGAAAAGAAAAAAACATTATGATGTATGGAATTTTAAGTTGTCATTTAATTCAAATACGACTGAGCATGACAATGAGCAGGATGTAACGTGACAAATCAGCGGTAGACTAGCCTACATGTTGATATTTCTCAGAAGATAACTCGAAACTATATCAAAAGACGCAAGTCCTCCAACAAAGGACAAAGAAGACCGGAGGACGTCTTGTTGTGTCTATCGTCCGGTATGTAAAAAAACAAAAAAGAGAATTACGTTGACGCTATCCTTTTCATCTTTCTTTCATCTGATCCAGTTGAGGTTGCGCCCCTTAAGATGTATGTCTGCTTGCCACCCAGGTGTGATAACGTCAAGGCACTCCCAGAAATGTTCTTGGCATGGGCCTGCGATGCTACATTCCAGCTAACCCTACGACTCTTCACGGCTGAAGGATTAAATAGGTCACTGAGAAGGCCAGCGCGAGAGCTCCTTCAGACAGTAGGGGTTGGATCAATTAGGGAATATTTTGTCTGTTTTTTTTTGTTGGGTGGGGGGGGGGGGGGGGCTCGTTCTGTCCAGCTTTAAAATAAGCTTGCGAATGGGGGATTTGCTCAGTGGTGCTGAGAGGCCTAATACGCAGCATTGCACATGATTGTGTGCTGATTTCAAATATCGGTCACTTATCACAGATGCTCTCTTCATAGGATCATGTTTTATGTTAGGATTTTAATAACTGTACTTGTATGTACATTTATGATTCTTTTACAATATTTTGCCTTTACAAACCAGCATCCTTTATGTCTTCACATTGACTTATATCAACCTCTTTATTAAATGTCCTTGAATGTCTTTTTGTGCTTCTTTGCATAATCTTCTGCCCACTTCTAGATTTCCTTTCCATTTCACACTTAGACCCTTCCTCTCTCCATCCATTATACAAACACCTAACAATGGGTTGGGTAACTATGTCCTCTCTCTCTCTCTCTCTCTCTGTGTACTTGTTGATCTGTGCTGGGTTCCTATCTGTGTTTTTAGAACATGGCGGCATTTGTGTAGTCCACTGGCACCGACGCAGACAGGAAACAGGAAGTAGAGAAGAGGAGCGATGAAGTGGGCTCATGACCTCTTATGAGCGAGACTCATTCAGCGTTAACTCGGCCTTGCTATTCTCTTGAAACTATCTAGGGTTCTCTTTGTATCTGATACAAATACATTCGTACCTTGCAAGGACAACTGGCTATCTGTGAAACGATGATTACTCCAAGTGACAAGTACTCTTTATATTGTTGACTTTTTATTAACAATCATTATAGTATAAATACATAGCTGCTCTAAATACCAGCTGTCTGAGTAAGCAGTCCAGGCAGAACTACTCAATATAAACATCTACTTCCCTCTGAGGCTTCAATAGTCATTTGTTGGAAAAGGAAAAGTTGACATCATGGGAGAGAGTGGTGATTATCTGTACAGTGACCGACTGGAACTCTGGAGAATAAGGGCCTGCTGTATTTGGATGCAGAAAGTCCCAGGGCAGAGCCAAGATGCTGTAAATCACAAAGAAAAGATTCTTTCTCAAATCCTTTTGGTTTACAGCTTGGGTTAGGTTCGGCACATTTGGACTTGCCTCTCAAAGGAAGACAAAGCAAGGTAGAGGAACACAGGAGTGCAGCATCACAGTTTTCTTTCACTAGCATGAATGGGCAAGTTGTGCTACAATCACAAAAAAACGTTGAAACGTATTAGACCAGCTAACAAGTGGTGTGTGGTGCATGTGTGTGTCTGTGAATCTGTGTGTGTGTATATGTATGTGTGGTGAGAGTCTGTGTGTGTGTGAGTCTGTATGTGTGTGTGTGTGAGTCTGTATGTGTGTGTGTGAGTCTGTGTGTATGTGTGTGTGAGTCTGTAAGTGTGTGTGTGAGTCTGTGTGTGTGTGTGTGTGTGTGAGTCTGTATGTGTGTGTGTGAGTCTGTGTGTGTGTGTATGTGTGTGTGAGTCTGTATGTGTGTGTGTGAGTCTGTATGTGTGTGTGTGAGTCTGTGTGTATGTGTGTGTGAGTCTGTAAGTGTGTGTGTGAGTCTGTGTGTGTGTGTATGTGTGTGTGAGTCTGTATGTGTGTGTGTGAGTCTGTGTGTGTGTGTGAGTCTGTGTGTGTGTGTGTTGGTTGGTATGACTAGTATGCATGCTCTGTAATTATAAAAAACAATGTGGTGACATTTCGTCTGACCTTGATGTGTGCGCACAAGCATGTGAGGGGGAGATTTCCTGCTGACTGACGTGTTTCTTGTGAGGACACGTCCTGATGGAAACAGTTTACGGAACGTCTGAAGTCTACGATACGTTCGAGGCAAACTCTGGGGCGCTTTTGCTCCTGTAAATGGACCTGTTGTTTAAAAGGAAAAGCACCTCAACATAGGTATACGTATGTGTGTGTGTGCGTCTAAATGTGAGGGAGAGAGTGTGTGTGTGTGTGTGTGTGTGTGTGTGGCTCCATGTGCGTCAGACTGTGTGTGTGTGTGTTTGCATGCGTGACAGGAAAAATGCTTGGACTCAGCACAGCCCACTCTGAAAGAGTGGGGCCTTTCCAAGACAAACAGCCACCAGTGCCTGTTTCATGACCAGCGTGTTAATGTGGGTGCCCAGGGGTTAAACCAACAGGCCAGCATACTCCGGCACGGACACAAAACCGATCACACAAAGCCCAGCTCACGGACCCTGTCACACTGTTTATGACAGCTCGCAAAACAGACACCATCCTTTAGCTCGGATTTCATTGGCCGGGACTATTTCTGCCACAGTTTTGACTGTGACCATGTGAGGCCCGTCCTCCTATTCATGAACAGGGCGAAAATCCTGTGACAGTAGATTTGTCATGTCTTTCGTGCCAAGAGATAATGTTGTAGTACACTTCAAGTCAGATTATTTTTTAAATAAGGTTCGATTTATTTTTTCTGCTGTGGTCATGACAACCCTGTGCCAACATTCGCTCACATACAACAAACAGATACAGTTAAAAACAAGTTGTCGTTAAATGTTCCTTTTCAGTCATGAAAAGGAACTTATCTTGTAAAAATCCACTAATATTTTACAAGATAAGTTTAAGGTACAAAAAAAAACTACATTTAGCAGCCAGGAAAATAAGCTATATTACAAATAAAAAGTTTTCCAAAGGTTTTCTTCTCTAGACTAAAGCCATGGAACAGTCTGGAAGGTGATGCTTTAGCTTGTTAAGCTAAGAGGCTTTTTAAATATCTACATTCCAGTCACACACACTGGTAACAGGGAAGTCTCTAACTCGTGTGCAGTGCATTCCATTCAAGGTTAATACAAAGTATGGTTGCTTGAAATGACAACCAAGCACAATGAAAAGGCCATTTGGTTCATGATAGATTTGGATTTAAGGACAGACAGTCATAGCTTTGGTTTTGTGGATGTGAACCTAAATCTGGCTTGAGCTGACAATATTTCAAAGTTGAGAGGTGTACTGTATAATGTGGGTCACACAACGGCAGAAAATACATGTTGACAGCGAAGAATAAAAACTAGGACTATTTGGACAGTGTTTGATTGAATCCAAGCATCTTATTCATACATGACACCTTCACTCATTCACAGCAAATACACATTACTATGAATCCCACATTCATAGAAATCCCACATTCATAACAATCACACATTCAAATGAATCCCACATCCGTAGCAATCACACATCCACATGAATCACACATCCACATGAATCACACATCCACATGAATCCCACATCCACATGAATCACACATCCACATGAATCACACATCCACATGAATCACACGTTCATGGGAACCACTCTGACGCCGTGGGCGTTGATGTAGGTGAGGAGCACCTTGGCCCGTCTCTCGATGACGTCGATCAGCCTCTCGATGCCCTGGCGGCCTCCCTGGCTCTCCCAGTACACGCGGTCCAGGAAGAGAGCCTGAAGCAGCCTCTCCCTCAACCTCTGGCTCCTCAGCACCCCCACAGCATGCTCCGGCAGTCTGGGGGAGAGGGGGGGGGGGGGGTGGGAGAGGGGGGGGGTGAGAGAGAGAGGGGGGGAGAAAGGGGGTGAAAGAGATAAAGGGGGGTGAGAGAGGGGGGGGGTGAGAGAGAGGGGGGGGGAGAGAAAGGGGGGTGAGAGAGGGGGGGGTGAGAGAGAGGAGGGGGAGAAAGGGGGTGAAAGAGATAAAGGTGGGTGAGAGAGAGAGGGGGTGAGAGAGGGGGGGAGGTGAGAGAGAGAAAAGGGAGGGGGGGGAGAGAGAAAAGGGGGGAGAGAATAAGGGGGGTGAGAGAGAAGGGGATAAAGGGGGGAGAGAGAGAGAGAGACAGGGAGGAGACCAAGGGATGAGAAAGAAAGAGGGGGGGATGAGAGAGAGGAAGGGGGGATGAGAGAGGAAGGGGGGGATGAGAATCTGGCTCTGGCTCATTGTTGACAGTTGTGGTTGAGAAAATGTGTTTGTTCTGTGTTTGTTATGTATGGCTGGACACTTATTATTGTGTACTGCTATCAAAGTTAGTTATGATTTTATATAATATTTCAATAAATTATACAATAATTTTTTTCAATGTAACACTTAATCTTGTGATATGAATACAGGTCAGGTGAACTTAACAATACCCACATGGCCCTTACATCTTCAGAAACATCGTAGAAAGGTTTTAGCTTGGAGGGAGATTACAACAACCAGTGTAACTGGAGAGGTGACATCTGCTAATGCCACCCCTGGCTTGTCTCTACAATGGTATGGTCCACTGATTTATTGATAACTAGATGAAATGCTGAGAATGTCCCTGGCTGGATCCCCCTGCCCATGGTGGGGCTGGGAGCTGTCCACTCAAATATAATATACTTCATAACACATGCATGAACGCTGCAATTCCATGTTAGAAATGCAGCGTTTTCCCACGTGTGTTATGGTTACAGAGTAGCCTGACTTCAGCTCGTAGCTTTGCATGTTTTTCGTAGGAAGTCGGTGGGAAATATATGTTGTAAAACTGTAGAAGACATGTAGAATGGTTGTGTAGTATTGTTTTTTTTTCAAGCCTTTTTCTTTCCATCATTGTATACTTTCCTCCTCACCTCCCTCTCTCCCTTCCTAACCCATTGTGTTGCAGGACATCCCATAATAACCCCGTTACCCACTCCTTGATTCCCTCCAGTAGTTTAAAATCCAGATTGTCCTCGTCGCGATCAAAGAAGCCCTTGTTGTCAGAGAAGACCAGGTGTCTGGGGTCATCACCCCTGTGGATGATGTTGGCCAGTGCGATGCTGTCCTCATCCCCACAATCAGCATGTTGGTCCAGTTCCACACACTCATCCTGCGGTCGAGGCCTGAAACCACAGCAACTCTGGTCCAGACGCTTATAAATCTAAATGGAAGAGAAAACATTTTTCTTTTTCATTCGTTGAAATAATTTGAAAGTACATTTAAAAAATAAGTGAACTGTTAATGCACGTAAACTATTGACTCTCTAGCAGTCGAAGGAGAATGTATCTACTGTGTTCTGCTTGGTTTGTCACCCTGGGACACACATCACCTCAAACATGATACAAGTAATCAAAAACATGTAAATAACCTGTGAGGACGTTCCATAAGCTGCACATGAGAAGGGTCTGCAGTCCTGCTGTGAGAGTTTAGTTATAGTTAGGCCCCACGTTAACGGATAGCGGTCCTACCTGGAGAAGGAAGTCAAACAGGGCCAGCTTGCTCCACTCGTAGTGGTGTATGGAGGAGCAGCTGGAGCCAGGCTTGGGAGAGATGTTCCTGTGCCAGCACCTCTGCTTGAGAGAGCTCTGGTACTGCCCCCAGGTCAGCCTCACAGCTGACTGGTTCACCTCACTGCCCCCTGGGTATAGAGATGCATCCCATAATACTACTGGGCAGGGCTGTTCATCTGCATGGGGAAGGATGTGAATGTTGTGTTAGTATATGTTGACACCCTGGCTTGGAATGGATATTTCCAATGAGCACCACTAAGTTAAAAACATCATTTTAGGGTGTGAGGCCTTGTGTTGAGTGTTTGGGTCCAGATTAAACATTAAAGAGGGTATGATTATTTGAGTCAAAGGAAACCACAGGGACAATGTGGAGAGAGGTTCAACATGGGGAGTCAGGTGGCTGAGTGGTTAGGGAATCGGACTATTAATCAGAAGGTTGCCGGTTCGATTCTGGCCATGCAAAATGACGTTGTGTCCTTGGGCAAGGCACTTCACCCTACTTGCCTCGGGGGGAATGTCCCTGTACTTACTATAAGTCGCTCTGGATAAGAGCGTCTGCTAAATGACGTAATGTAATGCAACCGGCAATGGCTTACAATTTATATCGACATATAGGCCTAGTAGTACTAAAGGTTGAGATAAGAGTGGCAAACAGTCAAAAAGAAATTGTCCTACCTTGAAAATAACTGAATGTTCTGCTCACTGCGGGTAAACTCTTATTGAGTCCCAGGACCCTATCCAAATGGAAAGCAAATACTTCGCTGGTGTCAATGGGCCTTTTTATAATTCCGCACAGTCCCCGACATATCTTAAAGTCATTTTCAGTAGGAGAGGGATTCGGCGAATCCTTAGTTGTGGTTTCAAACATCAGAAATGGAGGAACACTCTTGTATGACACCTCGTTAATGCGCGAAACTTCGCCGTCGGCAAGGAAGCGCATGGCATCAATGTCTTTTTTACTGTACCACGGTGGAGATCTTTCACTGTATATTCGAATAGAACTCACGTGAGACTCTGTTTCTACTATTGTCCTCGCGCCATTGCCAGTTTCAGGTGAAGTCTGACCTATTTCGCCTAACTGCTTTCCAAGAAATGTCTTTGCCATAAGTACGCTTTACTCTTTGTACTTCCCTCTCTAAATTGGCAACATTATCCTGCGTTATGAATGCGTAATTATTGGACTTGGTCCTTCTCGTTTTTCTCCTCAGTTTAGGCTTCACCGTTCCCCTGATAATTGCTGGCTTGAGGCGCTTAGACTTCAACGTTATGTACACCACGTTGGACCGCGTCGGAACCACCGAGAGCGCAATGTCTGTATTCTCACCGGCAGGCGAGTAGACAGTTTTAAACGGGTCATAGTCAGTTTCCAAAGAAGACCCACGGATACTTTTGTACTTGTGATTATAAGTCCGTCTGTCTTGGTGCGGCAAAAAGTGTCCCACTTGGGAAACCACGAAAAATAAGTATACAAAACAAGCACCCGCAATAACGATATTCCTCTTGGACGGGGGGCGCCTCTGAATGCAGCCGTATATTCTCAGAAGAGACGTGTAGGACCAAATAAAGAGATATTTTATTATGTCTCCACGAATACAAATCTCCATTAGGACGAATGACGCGACATGGTTGACTCTGTCTATGCGAAGAACTTAACAGAGGATTGCCCATTACTTCCGAAAAACATTTCCAGTTTTGCTGCTCATATGCTACTTGATGCCCAAACTCTCCATGTAGCGAGGCTAGATCTATCACAGAGCCAAGTGTCACGACATAAGGGTTGGCTTTGTTGCCATTCTGTATAGGCTACAGACTCTGCTTAGAGACGGATCAGATTAGACAAACTCTCATCATGATTGTCAAGAATAACCGCTGTTTTCATAAATTAGATTTAAGACCTAAAAAAATAAAATACAATTTAAGACATAATAATTCCTGTTATTTAAGTGAAAACTCATCGAGTCCGTTTATTTGTCTCAACGTTCACATACGTTTTGTTTTCATCCACACACACATAATACAAGTGCGTTATAGCCTACAATATTTATTGACTTCAATTGAAAAAGTAATAGACTAACGATAAAAACTAATTTTGAATGAATCCCATGTGACCTCTGCTGGTTAATGTCTGCATAGAAGCTGCACTTGTCAGCCGGTGCATAAAATAGCACGAATTACTACCAGAGATGGCAAAAGTAGCCTACACAAAACTTTGCAAAACTCTTTTCGAGAAACTATTTTTTTAAACTATTTTAGGAAACCTTTTTTTTTCCGGAAATATTAGCCACAGGTAAGAAATCCTGTTTTTTCCGCCATGGTTTATCATGGATAATGTAGTGAACGAAGATTATGTCTACAGGTAATGTAGCTGTTGTCTCCATAGTGATAGCCATTGGACTTGGACTCAGAGTTCTTATTTGGGGATCCAGTAGTTTATTAATAGGTTGGGCGAGTTCAAGGTAAGTTATTTCACTTGGATGCCATTTGAATGTATACAATTAACAGTCTTTCAAAAACTTACAGCGAAATGTATTGTAAACCTGATTTTGTGACAGGTTTGGCTGGTTTGGTATAGATCCCCAACATGTGTCCAGCCCTTTATTAAAGGACTGTGGTGCAGGGTTGGGTTTCTTCAGGTAAGACGTATTATCGACTCACATCCTGGAGCTGGTGAAGGTCACTTTCCTGTCCATTTGAAGAGCTTGGAGGGGCAAGTGGCACAAGACTAACTGAGCTGTTTGATTTCCAGCGGGCTCATCCGAGGTGAAGACTCGTCCTCATGCTGGCTCACCTCTCCCAAGTCCTGACAGCGTGAGTGTGTTCAGAGTTGACTCCCTAAAGAGTCCATCGCCCTCTCACACACACACACACGCACACGCACACACACACACACACACAGGTGTCCATCACACTCCAGATTGTCACAACTTTTCTCAAATGTGAAAGACCTCCCGCCCAAAATTGCAAGATGAGTTTCCCTTCCACTTTAAGAGAGAATAAGTTGTCCGTGGCTAAACTATTGACATTTTCATCACGGTCTTGACCGCGGTAGTCTAGTTATAGCACATGTCAGAATGACTGATTTTTCCATCATTGACACTCCAACCTCCTGTGCCGGTCCATTTTGCAGAGGGTGAGATCTGGGTGTGAACCCTCAGAGTCCTGGATAGAAGTCATAGCGCCAGAGACGAAACGATTCATGTGAGAGCACATCCATCTCACTTATAACTGTCTTTTCCTGTATGAATAATGTATATCTTCAGTTGTGTGTGTGTGTGTGTGTGTGGTAATGTGGCTTGAATGCTGAATCGAGGCAAACCTATACGTTCCTTTGAGGACGTTTGATCTTTTTGTGAATGCGACAACTTTAATTTCAGGTCACGGGTCTATAGGCTGCACCAGCTCTCGCTGCGTCTCTTGTCATGTTAATATGTTCTCCTTGAAGTCTTCATAAGTCTCACAAAGGTAACTGTTTCCCAGAGGCTGCTCGCTGGCCACGGCGTACGGACTGTTGGACGGCTTTGTCCTTTGTCCCAATCCTGTACATCAAGAGCCGGGCCGCTTCCAAGACAGCATCTTCTACGGTGCCAGTCTGTACGGTGAGACCCCTCTGTGGTAGGGATGGGTTGCGTATATAGCTTAGTGGTTAGAGCATTTGCCTGTAGATCAAGAGGTCACGTGTTTGAAACCCCCCCCCCCCCCTCCCCTCCTTTCCTGTATTTTGTTTTTAGATGAAAGCATCTGCTACATTAACTAATAACAATTATAGGCTCTATATAGTAAAACAGAACAATGGGTTAGGTTTACAGAATGTGAGCACTACGTTTGGTAACCATGTACCGGACACCCCTTTCCTGTTGTTTCTCAGATCCTGACTATGTGTACGCTCAGTGCTGTGGCACAGTGTACTTCCTGATCTACTGTGCTTCAATGACTAACAGACCCTGCATGCCATCCAGAGCTGTATTGCCAGGTACGGGAGTCAGGTGGCTGAGCGGTTAGGGAATCGGGCTTGTAATCAGAAGGTTGCCGGTTCGATTCCTGGCCGTGAAAAATGACGTTGTGTCCTTGGGCACGGCACTTCACCCTACTTGCCTCGGGGGAATGTCCCTGTACTTACTGTACAGTAAGTCGCTCTGGATAAGCTACATTTAGTCTGCTAAATGACTAAATGTAAATGTAATATAGGTACCTTTTGATTCTGCTCACAACTCAATAAAGGCACTCCTTCAAAATGCTCTGAGTTGGCTGTAGAGTCTGGCAATTACTCAGCATATTCTCCCACATTCTTAGTTTGTCTGAGGTCAGCTGAGAATTTGATTTACTGACTATGTAAATTGAGTTTGGTAAATCGTTTTCTATTGAAATTGGTATTTAGCTATGAAAATGTAATTAAGAAGAATAATTAATATGATTTTAATTGATCGTTATTGTCAAATAAATTGTGTTTGCCTGGGAGCACATTTGCTTTGTGTAGAGAATTTTAATATTTCACCCTACCAGACATTGTACCGCATGTACCCAAATTTTACTGCATTCCTCTCGCTCTCTCTCTCTCTCTCCCCCCCCCCTCTCTCCTCTCTCTCCAAAGGGTTTGCGTCTGGTTTCATGTGGACGCTAGCTAACTACTGCTGGTTCCTAGCCAACATCTACTTGAGGTCAATGGTGACCTTTCCCATTGTGACAGCTGTATGTAACTAGGCAACATCCTGTTTGACCTCACTGTCATGGCTGATACTCAACTTCTTATGCTTAACGTATTTGAACATTTCCACAGGGACGGATGTTGTCCATGTGTGTAACCTTTCAAACGTACTGGTTGTTCCCCATGTTAGGGTTACGGTCTGATGGCGCCACTTTGGGGATGTTTGGTGTTCAGGGAGATCAAGGTAAGATCTGTTTCTCTTCATTTACACAAAGCTGTTTTCATTAGCCAGTTTTTGTCTTGGCATTTTCTCACCAGCTCTCCTTGAAGATCTCTAAATATGTATCTCTGGCTCCCTCAACAATCAACACAATTATGTACCCCCTCTAGATTAGACATGCATCTAATTTTCCACACTACAATTGAAAATTGTAAGAGTATAATTTTACCGGGCCTCTGATATTGGCAATCTGTTCTCAAGTGCATCTGCTCATCTCCTTTGCTAAGACTGAACCAGATTCAAAGAATTAGCATGTAATTTGGTTTTGATTAGCTCTTCCCTGCAGAATATTTCTACCTTGCCTCCGTGATTATGCACACCCTTCTTTTGACTGCTCTCTGCTCTTGTCCACGATGATGAAGGAAATACATGATGCATAGGAGCAGACTGAGGAGACAGTTGCTCTTGACAGTTAGAAACACATCGTCCGACCAACAATGGAAAATGTCAAGGAATTGCATGTGGGTGGGGTGGAGATCTCATTTCAATCTTTGGTTTCCACATACCATACAACACCTCACTAGGGGACGGCTAGACTGTAGCTCAGTGGTTAGAGCATTTCATCCAAGAGGTTACAGTTTCAAATCCCCCTTGGTGTATTTATTATTGAGTAACTATTCCCTTCCTTTACCCTGTATCATCTGAGTTTGCTGCTGTTTAGTCTACCACAGAGCACACTGGATTACATTTCCACAACAAAGTTCTCATTTTTCTCTGAAATGCTAAAAAAAAAAATAATCTGTGACTATTTTTTTGAACGGCCCTTATCTCTTTTTATAGGGTTGGGGGAATTACTGCATCCTTGCCCTGGCCTCCTGTATCTGCCTGACTGGTTCCATCCTGACTGCTTTGTCAAAGACGCAATGAAGTGAAGAATGACAAGCCACTAGATGGCAATGCCCCACACTGTCGACTTGCCTCCTTTCAGGGTCTGGAGCTGCATAAGTTAGCTACAGAATATCAAATTTTTAGTCATTTAGCAGACATTTAGTCATTTAGCCGACACTCTTATCCAGAGCGACTTACAGTAAGTACAGGGACATTCCCCCTGAGGCAAGTAGGGTGAAGTGCCTTGCCCAATGACACAACGTCATTTGGCACGACCGGGAATCGAACCAGCAACCTTCTGATTACTAGCACGATTCCCTAACCGCTCAGCCACCTGACTCCCATGTTGAACCTCTCTCCACATTGTCCCTACCATTCACAGCTCCTGAATCATCTGTTTAGTTATTTATTTATAGATTGTAACACACACTTGACAGTAGCATTTAGAGGACTCAAGAACTTGAGCATTTTTCTCTCCTGAGGTAAAAAAACCCCCCCGACTGTGATGGAAATATCTATTGAAAGGTCTAGGCATTGTGCAAAAGATGTAAAAGTCTCATTAAAATGGTGCATGTATCTTTTTGAAAGTGTCTTCTTTAAAGTCTGCATAGGAGGCTTAATGGCCTGATGGGTGCTTATCACCAGTATACAGTAGGCCATGTAAATTTTGGAAGATCAAATTAGTTGGTTAATTAATTGCGCTGCAATTAAAAGTTGAGTTTTAAATCTGCATAATTTCTTATAATTATGCCCAAAGATGAACTTGGTTTGATGTTGACTGGTCTAGACCATGCATTTAAAAAGGGATTTTAACTTTCTAAAGGTCTTCAAAAGTTGAAAAACCAAAACTGACACCCTATAATACTTTCCTCTAATCTTCCAGTCTTTGTACTGTAAATTGCTGAACATGAGTCGATTCAGAGGACGTTCCATGTCCAATTTCCATCTACCTTGTAAACAAAAAGTAATGTTGCATCCGGATGTTATTCTCTCCATTCCATCACATTAGTCTCGACCAGTACTGGCCACAGCATTGTCTTCTATTGAGCAGCCAGACCAATCACAAACCTGGGACACTCCCCCACCCATCCATACTAACTCGTGTCAGATCCCCAATCCATTCTAGACTGCCACCCTGCTATCCACTCAAGCAGGTCCCTAACGTCCAACAGTGCGCTTCACTCCTAATCCCAGGATTAAAGCTTGCAACCCTTTCTTTTTTTAATGAAGGGATGTTAAATTAAAAGACACTTGGTCAATGACACTGAACAGAACATGCACATCACACCCTTATATGAGTCACTGCATTCACTGTAGAACAGGAAAATATGCTGAGGGAAGCTTAGCAGTCTCCTAAAGGCGCAGAGTAGATCTAATTGTGGATTCTTTCTTCATACTGCCAAGCTTTCACTCCACAGTCTGTTCTGGGGAATGTAGCTTGTACGTGTGAAGATTAATGTCACCAAGAACTGGAGTATTGTTCTACATGCTGATTAAATAAATCTGTCTGCATGTGTTCCAACCCATGTAACCTGACCAAATACCAATGTGGTTTCAACAAACACTGCTAGTTTATTTATTGAAATTTCTAATCCATCAGAATAATCTCTTGAGAAGATAAAAACCGACCCACAGTCCTTTTTGCATACTGTGCAATTAAAATAACCTGTAACTGTCTGGCTTGAAAAATGGACCCCAACTAGTATTCTTGGACTTAAGCATTTGAGAAGATATGTCTCATTTGTAATAAAAAAGAGAGAGAAAAAGTCAGTTTAAACAACTTGTACTATCTCCATCCATTTATAACGGCACTCTGAACGGCAATTAGTGAAAATCTAACATTTTAATCGAAAACACTCATGAATACTCTAAACAGTGAAGTACCTCTTCTAACTTGGTATCAATGGCAGCGCATCTCTATAATGCCGCCTTATTCAGCTTGTACAGGTCTCTATAATGCCGCCTTATTCAGCTTGTACAGGTCTCTATAATGCCGCCTTATTCAGCTTGTACAGGTCTCTATAATGCCGCCTTATTCAGCTTGTACAGGTCTCTATAATGCCGCCTTATTCAGCTTGTACAGGTCTCTATACTGCCGCCTTATTCAGCTTGTACAGGTCTCTATAGTGCCGCCTTATTCAGCTTGTACAGGTCTCTATAGTGCCGCCTTATTCAGCTTGTACAGGTCTCTATAGTGCCGCCTTATTCAGCTTGTACAGGTCTCTATAGTGCCGCCTTATTCAGCTTGTACAGGTCTCTATAGTGCCGCCTTATTCAGCTTGTACAGGTCTCTATAGTGCCGCCTTATTCAGCTTGTACAGGTCTCTATAGTGCCGCCTTATTCAGCTTGTACAGGTCTCTATACTGCCGCCTTATTCAGCTTGTACAGGTCTCTATAGTGCCGCCTTATTCAGCTTGTACAGGTCTCTATACTGCCGCCTTATTCAGCTTGTAAAGGTCTCTATACTGCTTCCTTATTCAGCTTGTACAGGTCTCTATACTGCCGCCTTATTCAGCTTGTAAAGGTCTCTATACTGCTTCCTTATTCAGCTTGTACAGGTCTCTATACTGCTTCTTTATTCAGCTTGTACAGGTCTCTATACTGCTGCCTTATTCAGCTTGTACAGGTCTCTATACTGCTGCCTTATTCAGCTTTCTTTCTCTCCGTCCGTGGAGCAGGAGGCATGAAATTGGGAATGAGACTGCTCTTTGAGCTAAAATAGCTCTTTCAGTGCTCCCGCTTACCTAAGTTAAGAGCTCATGAACGGGGGAAATGAATTGCTGTCAAAATGGGTGTTACGCATTAACATCTACACGGGTACGAAGAGCGTTGGACGGACCTGGAGCCTTGTAAACGTTGATGTACTTACACAGTCCTGAACAAGTCATCCGGATTCAAATGATCATGCAATCTCTTATTTCTTTTGTGTTATATAGTGTGGATGGATGCTTGATTCTTCAACCAAATCAAATGTCTTCAAAAGTTAATAACCAAACATGACATCCCATAATAGTTTCCTCCAATCTTCCATTCTTTCATGTAAGTAAATGGCTGTACAGTACACCAAGTCATGCATAGGAAGTTCAAAGTGAATTGCCTTATAGCTTGTTAAAAACAAAAAAGAGTAGTTGAAATGACTTCATCGAAATCGAATACATTATTTATATAAAAATGTGCTTCACAGTGGGGGGGAAAGGGGTCAGGGGATGAGAACACTTATGTTTGACACAAATTTTCCAGAAGGAAAATGAGTGTCCTGACTCCCCTCTCTGAAACGAGACGATCGAGCACTCTCCAGGAGAATGTGAAGTGCCAACATATTAAAATGCACACGCATAGCAAGAATGAATACTACATCATAGGAAACATGACATGTTATACAAACAAATTGGTTTTTACAATGAATAGTAGGCAAATATATGTGCATTAGGAGTACATATCTTAAAAAACATGAAGTATGTAAAAGCAAAGCTAATGGAAAAATATTGGACTAACGAGAGGCCTGTTTCAGTTCACCGTGACAGACTGCTTGTTCGTCACAAGTCATAGATCTCTGTACAACTGTCCATCAATGGACAGAACTGAACATTTTCCACAAAACTGATCAAAAAGCTGGCAAATGTCAATTTAAATAAGATACTAATAAAAAAAGGTATGAATGAAGAACTGCCTGATTCTGATTCTATGCCTTTGAAGGATGAAAGAGCCGTGCTTCATTAATATGAAACGTTCGAGTATGAATCGGAAAAGACCATCTCTGTGATTACCAGGATATTGGATAGGAGTGAAGTCCAGGTCACTTCAAGGTGACGTCTCAAGACGTCTTCTTTGCAGTCACTTTCTTACAGAATCTTTGGGCACTTTAGAAAAGGATTCTCTGCGTTGAAGGGGTTTCAAAATGTTGTCAAATTGAGTGCTTTTTTTAAGTAGGTCTGCAGGAAAAACAGAAGATGATGTTCTCTGTGGTAAAGATGCTGAAATGCTGAGATGCTGACCCAAAACTGGTGAAATGGTAGATTTCTTAGAAGGTCAAGTATGAAGTGTGCTTACAGCTCTAAGGGGGTAATACACTGGAAGTACACCTGTCTAGACTTCTTGAATGGGTTGATGCACAATGAACCTTAAAAACAACTTTATTGACGTATAATTTATTATTATTATTATGTTTCACCTGACAGATTGGCCTGAGTGTTTTCAGCTTTTCTTTTACTGACTGGTTCTCTCTTTCCCCGGAACTATGCCTGTTTAGTGGGTTTTAGTTCAGTATACCCTTATTTTCTCTAGTGTTCTCATTTATTTTCATATTAATGATTCCGGTGTGTAAATGAATTCATTTTCATAAGGTGACAAACACTCACTGCTGTGGGATGTGCGTGTGTAACTGTGGCAACTCAAACCAGTTGATGGTACTTACAGGGCTCTTTCGTCACAAAAAACCATTGTGATTGTTTTCTATCTTTCTATGGTCTCATTAAATACAGTAGGGTTCTTCAGACCCAATGCTTCTGGACAAAGCACCAGGAAGCCTCGTAGTTCAGCCACAACAACACCCTGTAAAAGAGAGTCTTATTTAAATGAATCTACAACACAATAGTGTGTCTTGTCAGTGTAGATTTCCATTGTGAATATATCTAGTTATTTACATTTAGTCATTTAGCAGACGCTCTTATCCAGAGCGACTTACAGTAAGTACAGGGACATTCTCCCCGAGGCAAGTAGGGTGAAGTGCCTTGCCCAAGGACACAACGTCATGTGGCACGGCCGGGAATCGAACTGGCAACCTTCAGATTACTAGCCCGCTTCCCTAACCGCTAACCTAACCTCCCTAACCGCTTCCCTAACCGCTCAGCCAGTTATACCATGTACAATAACAAGCTCCATGCAGTAAGTTTGCCTCGAGTGTTCAACCACAGAAGCGTTTGGGGTAACGTCCACATGAATTTATAGCTTAAATTCCAAGCAGGAAGAGGAGGTGTTCAGCTCAGGGTTTGCAGCATTAGAAGATGCATCATCTATGTTGACCTTGGGCTGGTCAGTGAAGCAATCTGAGCACCAAAGTGGAAAAGAAAGTCTCTCTTCACACATTTAGGTAGATCTGTTTAGCCAGGGAGAGACAGAGAGGGAGAGAGAGAGGGGGGGGGGAGAGAGGGAGAGAGAGAGACTGAGAGAGAGGGGGAGAGAGAGAGAGAGAGAGAGAGATGGGGGGAGAGAGGGAGAGAGAGAGACTGAGAGAGATGGGGAGAGGGGGAGAGAGAGAGAGAGAGAGAGAGGGAGATAGAGAGAGATGGGGGGAGAGAGAGGGAGAGAGATGGGGAGAGAGAGAGACTGAGAGAGATGGGGAGAGGGGGAGAGAGAGAGATAGAGAGAGAGGGGGAGAGAGAGAGGGAGAGAGAGAGGGGACAGGGAAGGTGACCCAGCAGAGATGTGAACGTAGAAGCACTCTGGCTGCTCTAGTGTGCCGATCACAGCTGCACAGACAACCCCCTGGACGACACGCGGTCTGAAAGAGACGCCACAAGGCTGAGGGAACTCATCTGTTAAGGGGTGTACGCTGATAAGTAGCGGAAGGTTTGAGAAGAGAGCGCTGGGAGATCGGCCAGCAGGTCGACAGAGACAAGTTAACGATCGTTAAGGGACACCAAACGTGCCTACAGTACAGAGCGGAGAGGGAGGGAGGGAGGGACGGACGGAGGGAGGGACACCTGCAAATCTGGATCGTTAAGGCGTCTAGTGGATGAGGAGGGTGTATGATTGAAACAAATGGCATGAAAATAAATTCAATGATCAAACTTCAACTTTTCTTGTCTCTAAAGGAAAGCAATGTGACAATAGAGAGTGAAGTTATTAACAGCATTGATAGGGACAGAAGATGCATAACACATGTTCATGACAAAGGCAGAAGAATAACCTTGACATTTGATCACTGCCACGCAATCTGTTCATTCTCGCAATGGTTCAAAGATCACTTTGTCTGTATCTGCACTGTATTTGATCGTGGTTTCTGCACGACTGTCATAACCTTTACTTATAATTACATCAAATCCACAGTTTGATCCGAGGATCAAAATGAGGAGGAATGGTAGGCAAGGAGCAGTGCACCTATGTGCGTGAAGTTTATTAATTTAGCAGATGCTTTTATATAAAGCAAAATGTAAACAGTGCAAACAGAAAATGAAAAATATCCTCCTGGATCAGAAGGCCACAGTTCAATCCACATTCCATAGCAGAATGGTTGCTGTACAGGTATTCAATCAGTCCCCATCAGATCCCTATGGAGAGGTATGTTACCTACGCATTCACGTTCCTGTGACAGTATATGGAATATACGGGATATGGCCCGGGAATCGAACTGGCAACCTTCAGATTACTAGCCCGATTCCCTAACCGCTCAGCCATCTGACCCCCCATATATATATTATATGGCTGTTAATGATAAGGCTAATGATCCATAATCATTGTCACTGCCTGTCATTTATATACTTCGCAGCTGGATAGCCAACTGCATGCCACCAAATGGTGCCAATGTTTTCAGAGACAGCTCTTTTGAAACCACACAATGAATTAATTTGTTGTGCTGCTCCAAAGAGCCATTTGCCTGAAACTCAATCAAATTTCCCACACCATGGGAATTGCATGAATGCCACACTTTATTTGGTGTTAAGCCAGTTATTGTAGGATAAACTACAGCTGGGGCTTCAGTGTGCTAACAAATGCAGACTCATCTCAGCCGAATATCTGACGTTTTTACAAATCTTTAAATCCTCTTTGAATTCCTTTTTTTCCTCTCTCTATAGGCTCCATCGGTTGCATGGCTATATCTACACCCCCTGCATTTCCCCCCTTCCCTTCCCTACCACTCAGTGTGGTCCCACAAATCATTGTCATGCTATTAACTACTATACAGTACAAACAAGCTAGATTTGAAAGAACTATTGGGTTTCCAGTTCTACAGAGAAATACTAAGATAACATAGTCAGGGATGTATGTATTAAATATGTATCAGTGGCTTGCTCTGCAGGCAGAAGCTGGGTCTTAGCAGGTCATTTACATTCTCTGTATCTACCTGTGCAGTGCTGGTGTTTGCAAATGCATGCGAGCTTCCAGTATGTGTAAATGAGGGAGAAAAGAAACCCACATTCTCAATAAACTATGTATTCCTCCTATAGTTGAGTTGGCCGTAATGTACATGATATGCAGAGGTCCAGTTTATGTTAGTCAGTCAAGCCTGAACTGACACAGCAAGGGCTGGGGTGTATTTGGGCTCGCCCAGCTGCAAACTGAGATAAAACCAGAGAATGTTTGAACGGCTTTTTGATTAAACGACTTCATTCATCTTGGTGGTAATATTTTGTGACTGCATTTTAGAAGGTCAACAGTGGTTTGTAATGCTGCTATATTTCATATTGCTTGGCCATGATCCTCCTGGTTTGGGTCACTATCTCTGTTGCTATTTTGGGGCATTTTCATTTTACTGTAAGATTGCTGTAGTGTGGCTTATAAACAGTGACTCAACAGTGAATTATTTAGACTGGATATGAACATGAATGCAGATTTTAAGCACAAAACCTGTAACAGGCATATTGTCTTCGTCTACATTAAATCACATGAATACATTATGTAGTGTAAGGAAAACGATAGAGTTTATAAGACTGGAGATTGTGTGGCATAAACTATCGGCAGCATAAAAACAGCATGACATTCCTTTAGTGTGCTTCCTTCACTAAAAGGTGAACCTAAACATATCGTAGTCCCCAGGGAGAGAGGTAATGCGGAGCTGGGTCTCTTTCCGAGTAATCATGACTCACGGGAGCTGTGCTATAGTCTCTGAAAACACAAAGCGTGTTCTTACCTAACCTCCATGTTAGATATGTTGTTGTTGTAGTTGTTTTTAACCTCCTTGATACTTAAAAAAAATGTTTTTGTCTGAGTAGCTCTGTTACTTGTGCACATAGATGCCTCTTCATCTGTAAAAGATGCAGGCCTATTACCTGGACTATTTCTGGATGTGTGCTTCTGGTTATGCAAGGTTTTCCTTTCTCGAGGTGAGTGGAGGGGTTCCGGTGGAGCTCAGACTACACCTTGCAATGTGTTAAAGTTACTGAGACAATAACAATGCAGATCTTCACAGACTGTCCTGAAACTGTGCTCAAACAAGTTAGAAATTCAGTTAAACAAATAAACGCAAAACGTCTGGTAATGAGAAACAACAGATTGTTGTTGATCGTCTTTGAATTGAACTACACGTTATAACAATGCAGCCTGTTATCAGAAGAACAATAACAGAATATAAATTATGTAAGAAATACAGATAGACATAATCATTGTTCTGTTCTTTGAGTTTTTGGATGTCCAAATGTATAGACTGTGAAGTCAATTAATTCTGATGTTCTTCTGAACCTGACAGGGGTTCATTATAAAAGAAAACATACTGTAAATAGGCAAAATAGAACACAAGATCATATGAGGGTGTCAAATAAGGTATTTCGAACCATTGCATATTTATATTTTTTTATATTCATATTTTATTATGAATTAACGGTAGCTGTAATCATTTTCTTTTTAATTATACTCAAAGCTGTGTGGAGATATATCTGAACAATATCTGAAATACAGTATCAAGAAAGAACAGAATCTTTAGTATGTTTGACTACATACTGTCGTCTGTCATCTGTTATATAACCATGTGTTTTTCAGCTCTGACGTTCACAATTCAAGACACCTCAAAAGAACATGTCGTGTACCCATCCATCATGATGAAGGACTGTTGTCCAAAAGCTACCATTATAGCATTTTGCCTGACACATGGTTTATTATTAATCCCAGATAAAGGTAATTTTCCCCTCTTTCTCTGTCACAGTGGATTTCCTTGTTCGCCCACTTTCAATCAAGACTTCAAGACTGGGGTCTTCATAAAATACTTGACACATTGTTGACTTGCATCGGAGGGGGGGGGACAACCTTTATTTTCCCATTTAAGGACGACTGCTTGGCCAAAGAATACTTTACTTTGTACTTTTTTCTTTTAGTAAAATTATGGTGACTCAAAGGGAACAAATGATTGGTGAAGTCAAGTGTGTGAAATGCAAAGATGGCAAACAGCTGTAATCCTGATTAAAAGAGAGAGTGTTTCTTCAGAGAGTTGGACTAAAATGAAGCACAAATGTATGACTCAAATCTGTAGCTGCAATCTCACGCACAGTAGATGGTCTGAATAGAGGTGGCTGAAATAAGGCTCTCTAAGGGGTTACCCAGAGAGGGTTTCCTTCTCTGTAAATGCTATGTTTGTATCATAGCTGGATAGGAATAAAAATGTGTTGTCGTATTCCACATAATTTGGGGGGTTTGGTGCTAGGGAGTCAGGTGGCTGAGCGGTGAGGGAGTCGGGCTAGTAATCTGAAGGTTGCCAGTTTGATTCTCGGCTGTGCCAAATGACGTTGTGTCCTTGGGCAAGGCACTTCACCCTACTTGCCTCGGGGAGAATGTCCCTGTACTTACTGTAAGTCGCTCTGGATAAGAGTGTCTGCTAAATGACTAAATGCTTGAATGTGTTGAGGAAAACAACAGAAAATGCATACAAGCTTCCGTAAGAATTGTAAAAAGTAAAAAAAAATATGATCATATTGGTATTAAGAAATGTCATAGCAGGTGTCAAAACTGAAGGGTGAGACCTTCGGGATTCACTTCAAGTCCAGGACCTTCAAGACTACAGAGAGTCTGTAGTCTTGGCGTCCGTCAGTTCTCCTCGCACTTTGTCACCTTCTTGGGTTCGTTGAGCTCAACGAATGTTAACTTCACATATCTCTCTGAGCAACCTGAGCCCTTGTACCATACTTCTGACACGGAGATAGCAAGTTCCACTTCAGACCACCGCCAAGTCTCCTGAGTCAAATCAGCTGAGGGCTCCCTTCTCACAGTCAAATGGAGGCGAGGCGAGGCCTGGAGGGAACTAAACGAAAGAGAAGATCTCCGATGAGGGCTTTTCTGATGTAACTAATCAAAGAGACAGCTGGTGAGGAGGAGTAGGCCTGGGTTGGAGCAGGATCTGAACTAGCCACCGCTGATAACATGTAAATTCCCTGGACATTAAATAAACACCAACTTCTGACAGCCATCATGGGCTTCAGCACATATCATAGGGATATTTACATATTTAAATCTCTCATACATAAACTCCTAATGAAACTTCAACAGGAGGTTATGTTATGTAAGGATGCTGAAATATTCATTTCTGATCCATGTCTCGTTTGTCTGATGAATGATTAGACTTAATTAAAAGTTGAGTAATCTTCCCAGTTGGAGAGATAAAGCCAACTGTGTTAGTGGCCAAGTAATAAAAGGCACAAATTAATTAAATCAACAATGACATGTCAATCAAGAGAAGGCAATTATGACAGCTATTCAATGCAACCTTTACTTCTAAAATAATCATGTACTTACAGATATACTGGGACAATAAGCGTACTATGTGTACAGTAAAGTTCTTCTTCACAACAAGTCAGGAGGCGAATAAGTACGCACGGTATATTAAAAGCTAACAGTTTGTTTTGTGTGGTAAGATATACATACAAAAAGAAGACTTACCCTCACTGATAGTTGTAGTTTCAGGGTTGCCACTGTGAATAAGTTTAATGTTTAGTTTTTTGTTTTACTTCTATAATTTGATTCAATTTATTAATATGTTTGCCTTCCTCGGACTTCTATAACCTTTTTAATTCATTAATAATTCACTTATGAATTATAACTGTGCCAATACATCACAGCTGACAGCCAAATGGAAAGACTTGACAGGCATGTACAACACATCATACCTCCTACAGGATTTCAATTGAAATACACTTTAAATACGTTCTGGAATAACATTTCATGTTGAGGCCATTATGTGCCACAGGAATAGTTAATTTGACACAAATTGGAGAAATACAAAGCCCTGCCTCACTCAATTTCTCAACACATTAAGATCCTGTCTCAGATAAAAGAAGTCGGGTCTTTAATAAGGTCTATGGAATTCAAGATGTACTGTACGATATGTAAAATGAATATGTCTGAGGTAGGGAAGAGGACACAGCTATACACTGTGCAGCTCATTCCATTGAAGCTGCCCCACAGCACATTTAAATACAAACAAGCATGATTGATACTTCTTTTGTGAAACAAAATGCTTAGCAGCTCTGAATCTTGTTTTCATTTGGGAAGGGATTTCAAGAGAATCAACAGCTTTTACGAATGAGAAAACGTTCACCAGGTCGGAGGAAGGTTTGTTTTTGATCTATTTATAGGTTTGATATGTAGACTTCCAAAACTCTGATCTAGATCCATCCTTAACATAAGATGCATATTTAAGAAACTACATCCTAGGAACTGACGAGGCTGATCTCTCAAGGGGGCTGGATTTGAAGACTTCTCTGAGTCTATTACAGTATAATTTGACTGTGTGGCTTTGATTAGCAGGACGGTAAAAGTTATTTGAATCCCATTTATTTCTTTAAAGAGAAAATTAGGATTGTACCCTTGATGTTTCTATTTTGATGTATCGTTTCTTGTCTCGTATGGGATCATGAGAGAGCAGTAGTGTCACAGGAGCAACAGATGACAAAATAATCTGTGTTTCAAAATAAGTGTCAAGTTTCAAATGTGTCATTGAGTACAGAGGAAAGCAAAAAAGGTTTCACATTGCAAGAGTGATACATCTTGTATAATTTGTTCTTTATGAAAAAGCTGATACCAAATTCAGCAATGTCAAGCTCAAATCGTCAAGAGATATTACTACATTGTTTGAGACAGATTTATTGCTGTGAGGGATTCTATCTTTTGTGACTGTTATTTAGATTTCAGATGGAATCAGCCAGAGTTCCTTACAATGGATGACTGGTGGTCCCCTGAAGATGGTTTATATGATGTAAGGGAAAGCATACATATGAAATTCATTTCACAGTCAAATATCCTGTTTTACTCACCAGGCACTAGTATTCTTTCTTTAGGGTTTCATGAACCCTAACTATCGAGTTGGAAAGTATCTTAAAATAATCAACGCACCACAATCCTTTACAGTCACAAGTCTATGAGACCTCAGGGTCTTCTCTACCACATATTTCTTGAGACTATTCCCGTCCTCTGTAATAAATAGGAGTCAGGTGGCTGAGCGGTTAGGGAATTGGGATTGTAATCTGAAGGTTGCCAGTTCGATTCCCGGCCTTGCCAAATGACGTTGTGTCCTTGGGCAAGGCACTTCACCCTACTTGCCTCGGGGGGAATGTCCCTGTACTTACTGTAAGTCGCTCTGGATAAGAGCACCTGCTAAATGACTAAATGTAAATACCAATCAACTCCTGCCATGTTTAATGATGATTGTCAGAAACCGCAGGTGCCGAGTGACACTGGACTAATTTTCCATATTAGAATGTTTCCCCACACCTGATGACGCTTCTGTTCAACAGCTCAACAGCTCATCTTTAGAACTTACAGTGATGTAAGTGAATCATTGGGATGTTTACGTCTTTCGGTGAGCCAGACCTTTATGACCAAAAACGGTAAACAGTGTTTAAAGCTGCTGCAGTCACACAAAAACTATATGTCTCATTGACTACAGGACATCTTAAATGTGCTAGCAACCAAAAGGAATGCCAATATGTCTGCACTGAACACATTAAACCAATTAAAAAAATTTTTTTTTATAATATATATTTTCTATTTTCCAGCTTTTGCGGCTTTTCAGAAAACCTTGACTTCTCAGTAAGAAATAAAGGTCCACTCTTGTCTGACTACTATCAGTCGAAGTGTGAGCTGAACTGAAGATAACTTGTTATAAAGTGGAGGAGCAAAACCTTAATTTCCCATTGGACGAGCATTTCTGTGGATTCCATTCTTTGCAGAGTGGGTATAAATAGCTTGTCCGCAGCCAATCACACACAGTTCTACTAGTTGTCTTCCTATATCTCAGAGAGGCTTGAGTTAATTGAAACATAAAAGGCACTGGCTGTCGTTGGGAGTCACCGGGGAAATAGATTGGACAGCTCGTGTCATCCAAAGAGTTTTCCTTGTGATCCAGTGTTCTCTTCATTGAGATAAAGCCTTGTCACTGTCTGGTGCACCCTCCTCCTCCCCCTCCCTCTATAATTAAACTGACCACAGCTCAGACAGAGGGGGAGGTGTGATGAGGAGAGTTTGAGCCGGGTCTTGTGATGCCGTAAACGTTAAGCGATGAAGAAGCGTTTCCTTTTGGTTTCAACACCAAGCTCACAGCACAGTTCCAGGCATGTCCTCACATTTGCACTTAATTAATTTGTCTGCATTCAGATGGCATCTCAAATTGGATTAGACAAACGAGTGTTGACAAACGTAACAGGTCGATTTACATTCATGCAAGGTGCAACAAAACCTATGTTACAACGATTGCTTATAATAGTAAAGGTCCATGCTAACCAATGACTTTCCATGTGTGCAGCAGTATTCAGCATAACATCCCACAGCTCATACTTGTGGATAAGCTGTTTTCATGCACACTAACTGTTGCCCAGCATGCATGAATTAACAGGATCCTCTCTTGTGTCCTTTGGTCTGGTTGGTTTATCCAGCTTAGTTTACAACACCAAACTATGGCCCTCTGTCACATGGAACAACTTTGGTGATTCATGTATTTAATCATATAAATACATCATTCTGTCTCTGCATCACTCCTGAGGTCATTATGTGTGCTGCTGTGTGCAGTGATTTATCTGACCAGTTTGCAAACATGCATTGACTGCAGAAACAGGAGAAGACGCACTCGCAGCACAAAATCTGGTTCAATATCAGCCTCATCCTCGTGTTAGTGTTCACCGTGATCAGGACAAGTTTTTACAAAGAACATGGTGCTTATAGTATGCAGTATGTGTTCACAAGCCTGACGTGCAACACATTTTTCCCTCGCAAAAGTCTTTCAAAAATGATTTGCCAATCATTATTGGGGTCATCTTTATTGATTTATGAATATTTTCATAAGCTTCAGTTCGTTGTAATATGTTTAAAGTTGGCTGTTTACATATGTTACTCAGCCCAGATATTACAGTTCCAGGATGTTTTCCAGTGTGCCCCAAACAGAAGATTTAAATTCTGTCTTGTTCCTTTCCCTGACACCACAAAAAAAACAATCTGCTGGAATGCAAACTCAAATTCTTCCATCAATCAAGCAGAATGTTGGAAACAATCTGAATGCTGATGACCTCTATCTCCATAATCTCGCTGAAGTCTTCCCTGGAGTACGACCAGGGGAGAGGAGAAACACATAAGATTCCTCATCCTGTTCAGTTCAGTGGCCAGGACTATTACAAAGAAAAACAATAAGAAAATGCCTCCATTCTGGATCAGATGTAGTTATCGTTCACACTTTCAGAAGGCTCCACTCTGAAATTGCCATAATGAATGTGACTCACAAAAACTCTTGCAAAAAAAATACATGGGATTCCAAAACTTTCAGGCCTTCTGCTTTTCATCTTGCGGATTGATCATCTTTGGCATTTACATATAAAGCTTAATCTGAAATTACTATGTTTCTGCATACAGGAGTAATACCTCTGGTGAGCCATGCATATCTGAGATGTCTAATCCAATCTAGCAAAAAAGCAAAGCATGTTTTCATAATCGGAATTATTGGTACCAGTGGTTCATCTGGATTGAAAAAACATACCATTCTCCAACGAATGGATGTGTAATCTCTCAATCCATCATTCATATTCATTTGAACTTCAAACATGAAACAGTGAAAATGTTTTATTTCATCATTACAACGTGATCTACATCCTTTCAGAAACATGTGTCTCAATGGTTCTACTCCTTGCATAATCCTCTTGATCAGGCTAAATCAAATGATTAGAATATTAAGTAGATGTTTGCATCCCAACATCAAAGTTTTCAAGTCCATAATGCCATAGTGTAAATTCTGTCAATGATGCATTCATCTTGATGGAAAATGCATTGCAGTGACAGCATGTTCTCACTGCAAGAAATTACAACAAATTCGAGTACAGAGGAAAGCAAAAAAAAGTATTATGTTGCACACAGGATCATACTGGAATCTATTATATTTGATTATCTATCCAGGAACATCTAAGTAGTTACGATCAGGGGATATTGACATTGTTGTAAGACAGTACAGAATCATCAAATGATCAGAATCATCTTTTCAATGGAACATGGTTTGCTGCTAAACCAATCAAATCCATTACAAGGTTGGTTGGTTCTGGGTATCAGGACAAGACCTACATATGAAACCATTCCCAAACTAAGCCTTGGGAAAAATTTTACCTTCTGGCTAACACAACTATTTACTCTAAACTACGGTTCATTAAAGTAATCAATCAGCATTTTAAAACCATAACTCTTGAGGATTCATTAAAGTAATCAATCAGCATTTTAAAACCATAACTTTTGAGGATGAATATAAGATAAAACTAAATGTATATGTCATGAGTAACATATCCCACACTGACTAGCAATGAGATAACATGTATGAGTCCTGATAAAATATGAATACTCTGCTGAAATGCTTTTAGATATTACAGTTGCTATATAGTGTTGCAGTCAGGGTGCTCAGCTACCCTGCCAAGGCATCTTGCCAGGTCTCAGTTGGACCGGCGGGTTTGTCTCAAACTTTGTCTCCAGATGGTCGACTGCTTCTTGGAGGGGGTTCGTAAGCTGCTTCAGACTCCCTCTACTGTGGGGGGTGTGTGGACCATCAAAACCTTCCCATTTCATCTGAAACGGCTCTTTAATCAACCCCATGGGTCCGGTAAAGGATTTTCTCCCCCATTTCACTTGATTATGAAGTGTTTGACAGCAGAACCTCACTTTCACGGTTGGGCACCCATCTTTGTTTTAGAAGCAAATGAAGAACTTTTTTTG
The DNA here is from genome assembly GCA_023658055.1 of Thaleichthys pacificus. Taxonomy (NCBI): domain Eukaryota; kingdom Metazoa; phylum Chordata; class Actinopteri; order Osmeriformes; family Osmeridae; genus Thaleichthys; species Thaleichthys pacificus. Next base: position 16,053,189 of record CM042855.1, on the reverse strand, counting down.
CAAAAGAATCTGAATCAGAAACGGCTTTATTCGCCAAGTAAGTTTGCACAAACAAGGAATTTACTATGGCAGGAAGGTGCACACGGTAAACATATAAGAATTTTAAATATAAAATGTAGAACATGTACAAGAGTATCTAAATAATCTAAAGGCAATTTGAATGAAAATGTAGAAGGAGTCCAACGTGTATTTAGGTCTGTCTGTGGGGATCTCCGTATATCCGTCTTCTGAATTGTTCATTTTTGATGAGACTAAGGCAAGTGCAAGGCCTACTTAAAATAATTGGGCATGTCATAACTGTGCACACTACTGGAAAAAGTTACTTTGTCCAACACTCATTAACGCCACTACTGTGTGCTTAAGAAAAGGGGTCATGTACATTTTAATCCTTTATTCATAAGATTTTACAGCTTTTTATGTAAGATTTGTATTTCTCTTTTATCTGTGTCTTAAAAACACAACCTCCCCCCCTTTTTATTTCAACTTCGTTTTTGAGGTTGAGGATCACTCCAACTGTCAAACTTCATGAGTTCAGTTTCATTGCAGTTTGGCTTGTTCTTGAGGGTTGGTGTTGCGAATCATTGAAGTTGGAGGAATTGAGAAAGAGTTGAAAGAATAGAACATCTTATTTTTCCTTGTCGCTCATACATTTGTCATCTCAGAAACCATGGCTGGTTCTTACAGAAGTCAGGAACGACGTCTCTGTGTCCCATCAACAGCAACGTTTAAGAACAACTTCTGAGATTGACTTACCTAAGTCAGCCATGACAGGACTTAACCGAAGCTGTTTTCTCAAACGGCCCACAAAATATGCAGGGTGCCACAACGGGGCTGTCGGTTTTCAAAACCCTTTGATTGCAAGAGGACATTTAGCACCCTTGACATGACATGCAACTGTCATACAGCTGAGACATGTCAGGAAATGTAAATAACGTATTCTCAGGGACAGAGAAACCACACAGCTTTTCATCTTAGAGTCAGACAACACTGTCTGTGAGTTGGTGAAGATGTCCTAGACAGTAGAAACCCATGTTTGTTCACTGTGCCTGGGAGCTGAGATGTGGTTACTTTGTAATGTGGCTCTGACCGCTGACATACCATTAATTAGCTGAAATTAACTCAGTCACATGCCGGAGCAAGAGGTGTTTTAAATAGGTTGATAAATTATAAATAATAAACTGTAGTGAGTGGTGAGCTGTTAAAGTACTAACATTCATGGTCACATTCAGTATTAAAACTTGTTTTAATTAGAAGACAAGTACAACGTTGACACTTTTTCAATGGCAACTCACTGGACAGGCATCACCCAGGAGGATCATGTCACAAAGATCCCTTGACTATTTTATTTTTTTATCAGGTGTGCAATAAATAAAAAAATCAGCTTTTTCTCAGGTTTTCAAGGTCTAAAACATTTAGTTAAACTAAATACTTTTAATGGGTTCAATGGGTTTCATTAGATGAACGCTCCAACGCAATTTTAAATAGCTCACATTCAATCACATCATTTTGATAGTTCTCCAGCATCATACTACAGAGTTGAACACAACATTTTCAACCCAATCCTGCTAGAAATTCCCTGTTTTGGTACAAAATGTAAACATGCTAGGATTTTCTATGTCCTTCTCCCATGACTATCATTGCATTTGGCCTGAACATATGCAACTTTAAATGAGATGAAGCATATCGCAACTAGGAAAAATATGGAAATCGGACGGCTTTCTGATCATTCACAAAACACCAAATGTTACAGTTTGATGTTGGGATGTACACACATTGGTTAAGGTTGAGGTTAGGCTTGAGAATTGAGAATGCAAGTAGCAATGAAACATCTTCGACTGGAGAGAACACAAGCTGGGGGAAACATTAGTACCCTCCTGCCTTTCTTCCCGACCATTTAAATATCATGAATGCTTGTTGTCATTCAACCTTGCATTTAAGTAATGACAGTAATTCTAGTGAATTAGCTATGAGTTGTGAATAACTATAGCAACGTGACTTGGAGAATAGGCCTGCAGTTCAGGTCTGCAAACCAGAAGCACACACACACACATTCAACACACTCACCCAACACACAAATACATTACATGTAATCATTTAGTCATTTAGCAGACGCTCTTATCCAGAGCGACTTACAGTAAGTACAGGGACATTCCCCCTGAGGCAAGTAGGGTGAAGAAGTGCCTTTCCCAAGGACACAATGTCACTTGGCAGAGCCGGTAACCTTCAGATTACTAACCCGACTCCCTAACCGCTCAGCCACCAACATACGCTTTTACACTGTGATGGGTAGAATCACAGAAGAATAATAGAAAGCTATAGCGATTCCTATTTGCCGGTTGTGTGGCTCAATCAAAGGCTACATGTTTGCCTCTCCTGGAAAACCTGTGTAATATTTCCCCACATATGATTGCCCTGTACTCAATTATCTATTGAATTCAAACATTCAATAGGTGGATTTAGCTTGATTTGGAAATTATGTATTAATGTCAGTAGAAATTGAATTGGAAATGTATTTATTTTTTATGCAAAGAAGTCAAAAAGTTAAAATAGTGTCCAGTTACTGTTAAGACCTGGCATACGGTTTGTGCAAGCACACCCTGTCATTTTAAAATGAGGTGAGTGAGTGAGTGAGTGTGTGTGTGTGTGTGTGTGTGTGTGTGTGTGGGGGGGGGGGGGGTGTTAAAGCAGAGTTATTAGTGTATGCTGGGTCGACACTGATCAAATGAAGCAAGCATCGGCTGCACATCAGATTGCTGGCACGGATCCATCCACTACCTGTCAAAACCTCAGAAATACTTATTTGGATCTGGCTCCACGGTAATGTGCCTGCCTGTCTCATACCTGCGTCAGCTGTTTTGGTCTTTGATGTGTGTAACTTCAGACGATTCCCACGAAATTAACATTGTAATTGCAATTGTGTATCACCTGTTACGTCACAGGGTTCGCACATTTGTTACAAACGAAGAGCGAGCTCGAACTCGAGCCTAGCCTGGACCAATCCAATTAGATTAGATTCAATGCTGGATGACTGTAAAGGTGTCCGATTTGCCGCGAGATTTATTCGATTAATTGTGATGTACAATACAAAATTATTTGACCTTTGTTCTCATTTAATTTGGACATGATACATGGACACGTTCGGAAATGTCTTTCAGGACAAAAATGTCCCTCCAACTCTCCTTGCTCGCACTGACACTCTCAGCCCCCCCCCCCTTCTCTCTCTCTCTCTCTCTCTCTCTCTCTCTCTCTCTCTTTTGCTCCCTTTTACACACAACCACACACTCACACACACATAGGGAGACACACGATGCTCTATGGTGCAAAAAGCGCCAGTGGTGGTTTCGGTGCGTCAGTGATGGCAAGTCATTCCTAGAACCAGTGTAGACAACACTAGTAGATTTTTTCTCCCACCGGTAGCAGAGATCAGCTGTTGTTTCCTTCTACAATCATTCATGCTGATTATTGACCTAAGCTATTGAATTAAATTGTGAAGTTGGCTACCTTTTCTGGGCTAAATCCACTTCGTTAATATTTTCCGACAACTGAAAACACTCCGGACTAGCCGTTTCCTCTCTTATTTTTTGACATAAATGTTGAATGATGAAGGCTTTGGTCGCTGTGTTTCTCTGTTACGGAGTGTCACGTAAGTTGCACACTTGAGTCAACTCTGAGAATTTTACTTATTTCTCTTAATTGTGTTACCGTAAGATCTTGGTGGATAAGTTCTGTAATACGTTTTTTTAAATGTGTTTCTGCATAGTTTTGTTTTAAGCCAAACTGTTGTATTTGCCAAAAGTATTTGCCAAATTCTAAGACGAGGAGGGCTGCTGTGCAGTTGATTGGTTGGCATGCGAATTTTGGCCAATTCAGCTTTTATGTGTGTCTGTGAAGTCGATAACGTTTTTCAATTCCGGTGTGCTTCTTCAGCTACAGGTCTGTCGTTGTGGGTATCAGAGTTAAACCATTTTGGTACTTATATTACGATTGTTATCGACACGGTTTCATTTTCAGGTACTCTTTTCACATACAATAGACAGGCTTTTGTTAGCTTGATGCATCGCTGCTGTTGCTGAGTCTGAGTCATCACATGTAAACGCTTTTTAAACATTTATCATCTTTTTCTTTCTTTGTGTGAGGGAAGGGGTGACGTAAAGGGTATCTACAGGGAAACAATACCTGAAGGAACACCACCTATTCACATCCAATCCTGTATAAATAGGTGTCTGGCTCCAGGCAAGTTCTGGGTATTTTTCCAAAAACAGGAACTCATTCTGTCACCTCATCCTCTAACTATTTTTGAGAAACCCTGTACAATATAACCACTACAACATCAATATGAGACTTCCAACAACCTGTTTAAACCAAATTTAAACCTGTTTAAATTTGATACATCGATTAATCTTGAAAGATATTGATGACCTACTAAATGCACAGATCTTAGAGAGGACACTACACTGTTACACAGATCTTGTTCACGGTTCACAGATCACTGTTAGACAGACTTCAGCATCAGGGGATTTGCATATGGAAAATGCTGCATAATCCCATTGATATGCACCATGGTGCACTTTCCCGTACATTACCGTACAGTTTTACTGGAGATGTGGAGCTTTCAGGTCAAAGCATCTCAACATCTGACTTATTGCAATTGAGTTGAACCTAAAATAGATTTGAAACAGAGTAGAACAAGAATCATCAACGACCATCTTTTCTTACACAGTTGATGTAGGGTGAAGGACCTTCTGCAATGCCAGTGCTGGACATGGCCTGAAACTAGTTGTCCCAGGCAACATCAGATGACAGAAGAAAAAAATAAAATGGTCAGACAGGCTAGGCTAGTCAGGGAGTCAGGTGGCTGAGCGGTTAGGGAATTCGACTAGTAATCTGAAGGTTGCCAGTTCGATTCCCGGCCGTGCAAAATGACGTGTCCTTGGGTAAGGCACTTCACCCTACTTGCCTCGGGGGGAATGTCCCTGTACTTACTGTAAGTCGCTCTGGATAAGAGCGTCTGCTCTTAAGAATGTATGATGCCAGGTCTATTCAGATGCACAGCTGCTGAGGTTATGCCCACAAGACGACAACGATTGAACCTTTTGAACTTGTTCATCACAGAATAACATCTCAGCTCAATAACTGTGACTGTGCCTCATGTTATCGCTCACCACTGATGGGAAAACTAAAGGTTGTCAAAATGGTCTTAGGTGCAAACTCTCTCAATCTTCTCTCTCGCGTTTGTCTGTTACTGAGAAGACTTGGGTAATGTGATGAGGCCAGAGACAATTTCATGGAGTATGGATTGTCGTTATGAAATGCTTGAAGTTGGACTCTTCTGAGGACACAGTACAGGCCAAGCTGTTGGGTCAAGCTGTTGATAGCTGTCAGAAAGAGTTGTCATCTTAGATCAGATCCTGTGCTCTTGGTCCATCATTGCTCAGAGCATTGGGATGTCATCTCTACTGTCAATACACTATTGAGCATATCAGGATGAGAGCTTTTGTATATGGGATATGAATGAATTGGAGTGGACGATATTGACTCACAGATGCTAGTTTATTGTGTGACATTTCCGGGGGGGGGGGGGGGGATCAATATATAAACGATCAATATAAAGTCCCTTGTCTCATCAGGTTCTCAATTGAGAAAATCTTGTCTTCACTTTAGTTCGAGTTCACAGATAATAACGTTTACGAAAAGGGTAACGCCAAACACACAGTGGTAGTGTTCTTGTTTTGTATATCTCGTATCTCCATGATCGGCTATTTATTCAAACATAGATAAAAGGGCTGACTAACTGACAAGCAAGTTTTCCTAGGTATCCCTCGGGTGAACGATTAGGTCGCCAGCCTCTTCTTTCTGAAGGCTGTGATCTTATGTATCTAGTCAAGTAGGCACACTTTTGAAATGTTGATCCTTCTTTTGAACTTTCAGCGATGTTCACGTCATTCAACATCTCAGAGGAGAAGGCTAGCTGCCCCCTTGGCTATTTCCCCTGCGGGAATCTGAGCGCATGCCTGCCTCAGCTTCTTCACTGCAATGGTGTTGACGACTGTGGAAATCAAGCTGATGAAGAAAACTGCGGTGAGTCACAATCAGGCTTTTTTTCTTTCCTTATTTACTCCATTTCTTAAAAAAAACGATTTTTTGATGATATATTGTATTCGGTCTGTGGCTCGCTTTCATCGCTGAACTCCAGACTTTGAAAATAAAGTGTCAATCCTGTGAAGTGTTTTTTTTTTTTCATCAATTAAAGTTCAGGAATTAGAATGAGACAGTTTTGTCCCGTCAGTCAATATCATGTGAACAAACCAAATTATGTGAACAAAGTTAACCCACCATTAGCGGATATTATATATGATCTTAAATGTGTCATTAACAGACACAATGATTCTGTGTTTTTAACTTCTACTGATGCAGTTACACCTGATCTGTGTGACGAGTCTCCTTGCATAAGTTTTATGCATAAGTTTCATAAGTTTTCCTACTGGATCTTGATGATGTGTTTTTGATACTTATTCATCTCTTATGGTGTCAGTTTATTTAGCTCGCCTACATTTTTTTGCAACACTATGTGACTGAAGATCAGTATTGTATTGCTTAACTACATTTGTATCTGTTATCCATGGAAAAAGATGAATTGCAGTACATGTTCACTCATGCAGTCTGGACAATACAACAGTCACCTATATCTAGTGAATGGTACGTGTCAAGACTTTTGTCCTATCTTTACTTTTTTACATTTATATTCATGCATTTAGCAGACGCTTTTATCCAAAGCGACTTCCAAGAGAGACTTTATAGAGATAAGACAGTGTATATTCAGTTACAAAGGTGCAATTAAAGGTCATTGATAAACCCCTTTGTAAAGGAAATGTCAGGTCAGATGGGGCAAATAGTCTGTGGAAGGTTATTCAGCGTTGCACAGCTACCGTTGTACACAAAGGAATCACTGAGAAGAAAATGCTCAGCTCTCTTGTTGCTGCTGCACTGTCAGAGGGACCTGCGATCCTAGAGCTTGTTCAGCCATATCCTGATTTTTCTTTTCCGATCTTTCTAAAGCGGAGGGGGAGTCAGGTGGCTGAGTGGTTAGGGAATCGGTCTAGTAATCAGAAGGTTGTCGGATCGATTCCCGGCCGATTCCCCGCTGTGCCAAATTACGTTGTGTCCTTGGGCAAGACACTTCACCCTACTTGCCTCGGGGGGAATGTCCCTGTACTTACTGTAAGTCGCTCTGGATAAGAGCGTCTGCTAAATGACTAAATGTAAATGTAAAGCAAGGGGTCTACAAAGACATATAACAGCAACAATGTTAAAAGGACTGGTGTGCAGGAACTTCCTGAGCAAAGTGTAATTTCCAAAATACTGTAAATATCTTATATTTTCAAAAGTCTACTCCTAATTCGTCAGACGTTGAAAGTGTTCACTGTGTGAAATTCATTATGAAGATTAAGTAGTAAAAGTTCAGATGACTGTGCTATTTCACACCTGTCAATCATGTTGATAGCCGGCTCAATCAGGAACAATTTTCTGGTGAATACAGCATGCGGTATGTTAAGCAAGATTACCACTGATTTTCAATGCGACACAATTTGAATTCCAGCAAGTGGATTAATTCTTAATATTACCAATCAAACAGCTGCATTGCATTTATTATTTATTTTTAAAGTACTGTCTCATTTCTCTATGGATAAGGATTGCACATTTTTTGTATCATTTACATCAGTCAGAAGCAGAAAAAAAAAAAACATTTATTCATTTAGCAGACACTTTTATCCAAAGCGACTTCCAAGAGAGAGCTTTACAAAAGTGCATAGGTCAATGATCATAAACAACGAGATAGCCCCAAAAACATTGTGGGTAGCCAAAACATGAAGCATACATTGATAAAAGCAAATAAGTGCCAATGGGAAGAAACACAAGAGCATGTAGTTAAACAAGTTACAATTAAACAACATGAACCTCAAAAGTGCAAGAGTGTACCTGTAGGAAAGCAAGCGACAATAATATAATTCACAGCGAGTACAACAAGTTAAATCAGTTACAACTAACCAACAAGAGCAACAAATCCCTCAATAAGATTAATTCATTTAGCTGACGCTTTTAAAGACGCTTTCTGGTCTAAACTTGTGCTGTGCAGGTGAAAAATTTGTTTTTTGAGGATAGGCTGGATATTATGGGTAATTGAATACTTGGTAATTTGTATTGTGGTTTGACGTCAGTGCTTTCCTAATTAGTTGATAGTGCAATCATGTGGAGGGCTATTCACTTTGAATACATTTCAATCAATGATGAACTGATTCACTGATTTGTTGGGCCGACCGTGCAAACTTCTCTCACTGATTAATCCTACATAGAAATCTGATCATTCCTTCATTGTGCAGTCAGGGGGCTGACTTGGCACTTGGCACAGAATGTCAGCTCAGATGGTCGCTAATTATCATGCTATTCTGACGAGGCCCCAGATCTGAGGTGAGTGCACCAGGGTTACAGTTAGCCTCCAACTCTTTATCATTCCTGAGCATTAACAAGTCACAATACGGAGATTAGGGATGGGGTTAGGGCTAGGGGTAGAGATGGGTCGAGGGATGGGGTTAGGGCTAGGGTTAGAGATGGGTCGAGGGATGGGGTTAGGGCTAGGGTTAGAGATGGGTCGAGGGATGGGGTTAGGGCTAGGGGTAGAGATGGGTCGAGGGATGGGGTTAGGGCTAGGGTTAGAGATGGGTCGAGGGATGGGGTTAGGGCTAGGGTTAGAGATGGGTCGAGGGATGGGGTTAGGGCTAGGGTTAGAGGTGGGTCGAGGGATGGGGTTAGGGCTAGGGTTAGAGATGGGTAGAGGGATGGGGTTAGGGCTAGGGTTAGAGATGGGTCGAGGGATGGGGTTAGGGCTAGGGTTAGAGATGGGTCGAGGGATGGGGTTAGGGCTAGGGTTAGAGATGGGTCGAGGGATGGGGTTAGGGCTAGGGTTAGAGATGGGGTTAAACTGCTCCACCATAAAGCCTAAATATATCGGGTAGAAACTGAGGGGTGGCGTCCTTCATCCTCGGTCCTAGAGTCGACTTTGTAATAAAAGTGTTTTTATTTGAGGAATACCGACAATCCTCTTGCAACATGCTTGACTAGACTGACAACAACAACACCTTTCCAAAGCACTACTGAGAGGATCAGGTGGTGTGGAGATAAAATACAAAAGGATCAAAGATGGGTTTCAAATAGGAGTTGACACAAATAGTATCTCGACCTTATCATAGCTTCCCTGTTCAGATGCAGCACTTCTGTGGTACTGTAGGCAGACTGCCGTACTGAGATTTATTGCAGCAAAGATATTTCCTACAAATCCAATTGCTTCTGCTTTTTGGCTTCGTCTTTGCCCAAAACAATGTTTTGATATATGACTGCTGCCTTAATAATACTAGAACGGACAAAGTATTTCAGACACAGTTAAAAAAATGTTGTCAACACCACAGATGATAATTAAGAATGGATGATGACATGCAAATGCGTTTAACCTAACGATATTATCTTGTCTTGTCCAACGATCACCCAGATTGACTTTCCTCAACCTGCCCGAGGGAGATTTAATGTTGCGCTCTGCCTCACAGTAATGCATCTGCTTTTCTGCATTTGCAGGGCACTGTTCCTATGGGATTTGACAGGCTCATTGTGTTTCATAAATCCACTCGACAACATTGACTGTAAACCACAGAAAACACAAACACGTGGCAACTTGTTTGCTAACGAGCAAAATCCTTGGGGCAGATTGACGTTTCCGGCTGTCAGTGTCTGCTCCTACAGAGGCAGATTGATCAGTGGTGGTTGGCTTTGGCTCAAGGGAGACAAGGGGAGAGGATTGGAGATGGTGAAAAGAGAATGAGGTCTAGAAATATTGTATGGCCGTGGCTTATCTGCTCTGTTATGAGAAAAAAAACCTTGGCGTAATCTCAGGAAGACAATAATACTACAACGCGACACAACCTCTTCTTTTAATGCCAGTTCATGTCAGATCTGTAATTAAGAGTTCGTTTATAACAAGAAGAAATCAGAAATGCCTAAGTTGATGGGGAGATGTGCTTAAATTCATGAACTGTACTGCTTATTTACGACTCTTCCAGCAGATTGGGGAGCAATTTCTTTGAAAACAAGTGATTCAGAACAGAGCAATGCAAAATGCAAGAACCCCTATCTGCTTTTATTTCCAACATCCTGCATAAATCCTCTTTCAAGTTGTTTTATCTTCCTGTTCTTTTGTGTCACGCACTCTCCTCACAGAGACAAGGTCTGTGTTTTCTGAGTCTCTCCTCTGAGATAGAGTGCACCTAATCACAATAATTCATCCAATACTGAACATCAGCTGCAGTGTCGTTATTATTTACATCTGGAGATTGTGGCAGGTTCTCTGGAGGTTTGGTCTTCACTTTCACCTGGTTCCAAGGTGCTGCTGTTTAGGAGATACACATGCTGAATGTGGTCGCTCAAAGAAACCACTACAGAGCTAAGAGCCACGCGTGTGTGAAACACAGATAGATGTAGGGGGTCTGATCAGCACGGTAGATTGATGACTCATTCTCATTGCAAGCCTGTGTGCGTGTGCTAAGTGTGTGCGTGCTCTGTGGTATTTGTGTGTGTGTGTGTGTGTGTACAATGTGTGTGTGAAAGACAGCAAGACTAGAGAGAGAGAGAGAGAGAGAGAGAGAGAGAGAGAGAGAGAGAGAGAGAGAGAGAGAGAGAGAGAGAGAGAGAGAGAGAGAGAGAGAGAGAGAGAGAGAGAGAGAGAGAGAGAGAGAGAGAGAGAGAGAGAGAGAGAGAGAGAGAGAGAGAGAGAGAGAGAGAGAGAGAGAGAGAGAGAGAGAGAGAGAGAGAGAGATTGTGTACTGTGTGGGAGTTAATACGCATATGCAACAGTGTGAGTACAGTTTTCACTCTGCACTGGGCTGTGAGGAAGACTGATAATGACATACATCTTCAGGGCATCATTGATGTTTTCCTGCTTTATAGGTTGAAAACAGCCTTTGCGTTTGGTTGAAGGCCACTGCAGAGAGATGATTTCTACTACTATTACTGTACCTATTCAGCAACACTTGCTGATAGTCAGGATTTGCATAGAACGACCATTTATCCTTACAGTAACTCCAAGGTCAGTTATTGTAAGAGAGTAAAAAAAGCAGGGTGGAAATCCAATATGCAACATCCAGTTAGTTAATCCTATTATACAAATCTATATACAAATCCGTTGTCACGTGAACTGTGTTCTTTGTAGATATTTTCTATGAAGCCTAAAACCATTTGTGAATCATAAATGCTGTAGACAGTCTGCCTTGCTTCGTTATAATATGTTATGAGCATAAAGTGAAGAATCTGTGAATAAATTAAGTATAAATTAATGTTTCTACAACTGTCACAATTCTGTCATCATAAAGTTAATATTTCATTACCGCATGCTATGCTGTTAGGTCACCATTTGAATTGAAGGAAATAAAATATTTATAAACTGTTACATTTTAAGATGTGCCCAATTCCTGCCCTCTTTATTTTCTGCCAAAATGATCTTTTGGGATGTTCCTAAGATCTCTCTGCAAGTGCTTCCTTTAGTACTGCACTGGCCTCTACTATGAGCAGAATAAATTGTATTTTGTCAAGTGGCTTCTTGCATAGAGATATGAGTCATGCTAATATTTAAACTCAAGAGTTGAAACCCGCAGATGAAACTTCCGAATATTAAGTGGGAAAGCGAATGCATGCAAAAACAAGCTCTCGGTCATTTATCAAATGTAAATCTGAAAGCCTGATTGTGAACCGATGAAGACCATTTTTCTAAGTACTGTGCTGTACATTGAAATATGTCTGCACACATTTACATTTTACATTTAGTCATTTAGCAGACGCTCTTATCCAGAGGGACTTACAGTAAGTACAGGGACATTCCCCCCAAGGCAAGTAGGGTGAAGTGCCTTGCCCAAGGACACAACGTCATTTTGCACAGCCGGGGATCGAACCGGTAACCTTCAGCATTTAGCTTAGAAACAACTGTGTTCACTGTTTGCAGTTTCAGTGGTCATGTGTTGATGGATGACTAGACATATATAAGTATTGGCTTCTTGTTTAGTAATCGTTCACTAGTCTTGGATTTCTGATTTACAGAAGAATGTAATTGCTCTCCACCTCTTTTACCTGTTTGAATGAATTATCTTAGTCATTGTCTTCATCATTAATATAGAACATAATTCTGACGTTAGTGATGGGAATGAACACTGAAATTAATCTACGTTCATTAAAACAAGATGAAAAATATCTGCGAACATTTCAGCTGCTGATGAACAAATCTTCATATATTTTTGCATGTTTATTGATGTTGTAATGTGTGGAATCAAGATGTTTATAATGCTGAAAACTGTGGAACACAGTAGTTATTTTCTTAGCAGCTGCCATGTTAATCACAGAGATTAGTGTAGTTGACATGAGAGATGAGTAAACCAAGATAATTCTCTGTCACAAGCAAAACTTTATAAGTTTACTTACTGAAACACAGTGTGTGCTTTTAAGGGAAAAATAAATGAAGAGCATTAAAGGATGTACATAAATTCACAGTGAACTTAAAGAAGCAGTCGTATGCCATAATAATGTGCTCATTTAGCAGACTCTTTGATTCAAAATAACAGACTGAGGAAGATTTGAACCTGCAACTTCTTGATCTGTAATCAAACAAACCCTACCACTGAGCTATACCCAACCCAGCTTAAGGGGAAAGGAATGATGACAGAGAAATGGACATTGGTTGATGAAAGACCATATTCCTCACATAAAATAACAAGCCTACACATTTAAATCGTTTACTGGTGCATCACTGAAGGAGAAAATCTGTTTAACTTTTCAAATGCGTGGCAGTTGTGATTGATGAGGCCATGGCTAAAAGGCAACAAAACAACAGGTCCATTTGCACACATAAATTGAACTTTCTGATTTTTCTTGTCAGACTAATGACTTCTCTGTGTCAAAACAAGTTGACTCGTTCTGTTTACTAGAAACTGAACTCAAAGGTCAATGTGTATGTGTATCCTTCAGCTGGGTAAGAAAAAACTTTTTCAATTAAAATTCCTATATGGTATCAAAAGAGTCTATTTAAGGGCTACCAAGGTCATACTTTCTAGGACATGCAAGGGCAGTAAATGAGAGATGGACTGAATTAATAATGAAAATGTAAAGAACCTTGACTCAATGTCGACTTTTGCTCTTGGGTTGCTATAGCTAATGGATGTTTTCCCAGAGTTTTGTCATATTGTGCTTACTAATATATATTTTTCCTAGGAGACAACAATGGGTGGCCTCATCTCTTCGATAAATACTTTGGGATCCCAAACTACGATCTTGGAACTAAATCCAGTACGTGCTGTGAGTACATAGCAGTTCATCACTGTACACATACTATAAATAACTGTACACCTTTATCCTATAATGAGGATGTTTCTAGGACCTGGGAATTGTACTCTTACAAGAAAAACAGTATCAATTACTGTAAGTGCAGGCATCTACAGTACAATAACTTTTTTTCCCTTTCTTTCAATGCATGAAAATAACACACCAATATGACACAATACTGGCATGGATATACTGCTCATCTTGTAATTGATGATAGAGAAATTAAAATTAAGTATAAAGTCAGGATTGTTCAGACTGCCTGTGAGGTATTTTGTTTGCCATGGCTTTATTATGTCTGTAGACTTCATGATTAGAAAACCTTTTATGCAAACAGTGAAAGCAATTACTTAGTAGGAATGTTGACCTACAATCACTATTTACTGAAGTGGTCAGGACTGAATTTTCCAAAGGAAAAGGGCAAACCAACAAAATGTATTTGATGCGCGTTCGGAATACTTCCTGCTTATTTGAATAATCGAGATGAAATTACATCAGAAAGATCTGTTTACATGTTTGTATTTTGTTTGTACTTTAGGGTTAGAGTAAAGGAGGAGAGCAGAGATGGAGAAGGGGAGAGCAAGAGAGAGAGAGAGAGAGAGAGGAGAGGAGAGGAGAAGTGGAGAGCAAGAGAGAGAGAGAGGAGAGAGGTGAGGAGGAGAGGAGAAGTGGAGAGCGAGAGAGAGAGAGAGAGAGAGAGAGAGGAGAGCGGTGAGGAGGAGAAGAGAGTAAGAGAGAAAGAGAGAGGAGAGGAGGAGAGGTGAGGAGGAGAAGAGAGTAAGGGAGAGAGAGAGAGGAGGAGAGGTGAGGAGGAGAGGAGAGTAAGGGAGAGAGAGAGGAGAGGTGAGGAGAAGAGGTGAGGAGGAGAGGTGAGGAGGAGAAGAGAGTAAGAGAGATAAAGAGAGGAGAGCGGTGAGGAGGAGAAGAGAGTAAGGGAGAGAGAGAGAGGAGAGGAGGAGAGGAGAGTAAGGGAGAGAGAGAGGAGAGGAGAGGTGAGGAGGAGAAGAGAGTACGAGAGATAAAGAGAGGAGAGCGGTGAGGAGGAGAGGAGAAGTGGAGAGAAAGAGAGAGAGAGAGAGAGAGAGAGAGAGAGAGAGAGAGAGAGAGAGCGGTGAGAAGGGGAGGTGGTGAGACAGGAATAGAAACTAACAAGTGAGATGTATAGATGGTGGTTGATTGTATGTTGTCACCTACGGCCTGGTCTCAGCTGTAAACTGATTTGCAGATATGGATCAGGGGTGTGATTGAAATGATTGGCTGATGGCAAGATTGTGTGCTAGTAACTGGTTATTGTGTGGTCTTCTCTCAAACCCGGAGTTACTGTATACCTCCATTATTTAAAGAGACACAACTTCTCAATATCAAACTCAATACACATGAAAAGTTATGTCTTGCAATAACACTATTTCGAATTAAATTAGGGAGATGAAAACACACCTGGAAATGAGGACCATAAAGATTTTGGGTGTTTTTTCTTTGGTGACATCTTATTACACCAACTGCTATTGCATTGTTTGTGGGTGTGAGCCGTTATCTAATCTTACGTAATTCAATGAATTTTATGCAGAGAATTGTATATTTCAGACAGGTTTCAAATGTAACGAAATGTAAAAAAGGTTCTATCATGGCTGTTTTAGACTATCAATCTTTTCCAGTCATTACTCCTGCTTTTTGTGTCAGCTCTGTGATTTATTTCAATTTGGGAGATGAAACGATCTAGATAACATTGGCACACCTCACACATTGGCATAGCAACACGTTTGATTTTGGGGAGGGGACACGGCATTATGGGCGAGGAGCACTTCTTATATTCATATTCTGTGATTGAACTCTTTTTTTTTTACATATGCAAATTTCCCAAGTTCTCATCTTTTTTTTCACTTAAAATAGGGAGACGTCAATTCTAAGAAACTGCAAAGAAGGGCCTATACTTGTGATGTGATCATTCAAATATATTCACTCAGTAACAGATCATTAGACGAAGTCTGTAGACTGAAGACACATTTTATCGTCTCACCTGCTAGTCTTGAGTTGATAGCCTGTCTGGCCTCTCTCTCTCCTGCTCTGCCGGAAACTGCTCTCCTGCCACGATCGTGGTACATCCAAAAGATTAACATGAGAAACAGATCTTCATTGCCCATAACTACAGTATATGCTTCTCATTGTAATGAATCACAGTCTGCCAACTAAAAAAATAATTTTTTTATATAATGTGACACTTAGTTTGCAGCTACCGCTAACTATACCTAACTCACCCTATAATGTTCATTTAGCACAGAGAGGGTGGGGTGAACAAGCTACCTCATCTGCGTTTAAAGGATCTACAACTAAGCTATCCATCCCCATAATGAAATAATAAACCAAGGACAGTGATGAATACAATAAATACTAATACATTAGCCATCGTAGGTTTCCACACATGTTCAAATGAATAGTAGAAGTAGAACCTCACCTTGACACACATTTTATACATCACTAGTTCGCTTTAACGTTGGCTGCTGTTCGTACGCCCATTCCCCAGCACGGGTAGAAATCCTGAATATAGGCTTAGCATTTTCAAATAGTGAATTAATGTATTCATTATTTTCTTTTTTTTGTATACGCCGTAGCTATGTTCTAATGTTATCTTTTTCCATAAAAGTGCTTCTTTCAAAACCCGAAAACCTCTATAGCACAGCATATAGAACGAGCATCAGCCTATCTTTCAAGGGCACTATAGGTCTTCGTTTATATCCCTGCTGTGCAAACATTTTTTATTATTTATTTCGCGATACAATGAGTGCTGGCTGACAGTAACCTCCTCGGCACGGCCTGCTATTCTTCACGTGGAAACTGACGCTTGGATCGTCATGCATACTGGCACAATGTAGGCCTAATGTGTTTGCCTTTCCTTTCGCATTGAGAGGCTCTTAACTGACATTTTTATTTAAGAAGATACACGATTTAGCCTACTTGTAAGGGTGTAGATGTGGTTTGAATATTGGGGGGTTAGCCTACTTGTAAGGGTGTAGATGTGGTTTGAATATTGGGGGGTTAGCCTACTTGTAAGGGTGTAGATGTGGTTTGAATATTGGGGGTTAGCCTACTGTAAGGTGTAGATGTGTTTGGACTCCCACACACAAACACACACGCACAAACTGCGCCCTTGCTTGTACAGCTAAGGATTTATTTACATTGTGTAACAAACAATGTGATTTATCAGCATGTCTCTGTTGGCTCCTGTGCTGGCGATTTCTTCTCATAGTCAATTATAAGTTTTAAGAGTGCTTCCATTCCACGGCAGGCATCGTTTGGCAATAGTGAGTACAAGAAAAAAATATATTAGTCATGAAAGACACTCAATTTGTTCTGCCAGTTATCCAGACGTTTGACTGATGTAAAGACTTGCTGAATCATTTGACTTGGGTTCTGTGTTCCACTTCTAATTTAGTGGCCTATATAGAGCACCCCCCCCCCATACCATGCTATGATTTTACCAGCCTTTGATCACGCTGGGTGCATCCTTGGCCCCAGTAACTGTTTGATGGGACTAAGATTTTGGTTTGTGATAGTCCTCCATATTCATAAGCCTGTCATGGACAAGGGAAGTGTTGAGTGGGTCACAAAAAAATCCATATTGTATCAAGAATACTGCACAATCACGTACATAGCTTTAAAACAGATGGTGAATAGTTGAAATTAAAAAAAACTAATTAGCTAACTAAGTAAATAACTAAAAGGGTTGGTAAATAATGAACTAAACTGATTAACACTGTTTGGTACAATTGTTATGATAATTTGAGAGTTCAGACATGGCTTTTCCCTGCTATTTTGTCCTACAAAATCTTGAACAAGTTTTTTGAGGGCCCCCATTCAAATGAATGGGGATGTATTGGAATTATGCAAGTTTCACGAGTTTAAATTATTAAAGGTGCTTCTCTTGAGATGCTAATAGATGTCAATGGCAGATGTGGAGTAGGGGATACGTCTCCAAAAACACTTGTGAGCTTTGAAGCAGTCACAGAGATGGAGGTTGGAATCCAATCTGACAGTCTGGCAGGACATGGTTCTAGTTTAATAGAACCAGGCTGAAATTACAGAATTCTTCTGTATAGTGTTTGACAATGCCAATTACGCACAATTCGTTCCAGCTGAGCAGAACACTTGTGTGGTATTTAACTGTTAATTCTACCATATTTTCCCTCCCAGTTTGAGTGAAAGTCATTGTGCATTAAAACATATCACGTCCATCTGATACAGAACCTTTACCATAAATTAGTTTTACGCACGCACACACACACACATCTTCAGTTCTACTGTCTGTCCCTGAGTAAAACATTTTGGGGAGGTAATTGTTAGTTCTTGCTACTCAGGCTGTTTGACAGCACCAGCTGTGGATTGTGACACTTTCATTCCTCCAGTGCTGGGCCTGGTTCCTGATCGGTGTCAGTGCCGAGACCTGGAACTGGACTGTGACGGCGCTCAGCTCCAGGACGTTCCCGCAGTGGCTGTGAACGTCACCATGATGTGAGTGTCTGAAACATTCGGCTGAAACATGGCCGTTTGCACCCGCAGCGATTCATCCTCTCACCCAGGGGCATACATCCTCTCACCCAGGGGCATTCATCCTCTCACCCAGGGGCATTCATCCTCACACCCAGGGGCATACATCCTCACACCCAGGTGCACAGGTTTCTTTTCAGACGTGGGTGGGACAGCTTTTATTAAATATCTGAAGATGCGGTCGTTAGATATGATTTTCTTGATGAAAAAGTGTGTGGTGGGAAGGGGGAGGGCGACAGATTTGATGTTTTCAGTAAGTGGGACATGTCCTATCCTTGAATAATGAAATCTCCGCACCTGGTCACACCAGAGAGAGCCTGGGGAGCCTGCCTTGGCACCGGCACCCTGGAGGAGCGGCCAGATGAGGAGAGGCAGGGTTCACAGTCAGTTCTCTCCATAGGGGAGGGATGTTCTTCTTATCCTGCCTTCAGTGTGGAACCTAGTCCTTGACTCATGGTCTCTGTTTGTTTTTTGTTGTGTCTTGTTCGAGACAGTCTGGGACTGGGACAGGGTCTGAAAAAGGGCTGGATCTTAATATAATTTTTTCCTCGGTGAGTGGATTTGTAGTCTTTGTCTGGGAGTGGGTCTATACGTGTTGGGTTTAGATCTTTAATATTGGTGGTCTGAGTCTAGGAGTGGGTCTATACGTGTTGGGTTTAGATCTATAATATGGGTGGTCTGGGTCTAGGAGTGGGTCTATACATGTTGGGTTTAGATCTATAATATGGGTGGTCTGGGTCTAGGTTTAAGAAAAGGCTCAAGACGCACTTGTTCCGGGAGTACAGCGGTACTTTGGGATGATTTGCTGGACCTAATGTTAGTTTCTTCCAGGATCACAAATTACTCTTATTGAGAGACTTGTTGCTCTTGTTGGTTAGTTGTAACTGATTTAAAATTCTTGTACTCGCTGTGAAATATATTATTGTTGCTTGCTTTTTCTACAGGTACACTCTTGCACTTTTGAAGTTCATGTTGTTTAATTGTAACTTGTTTAACTACATGCTCTTGTGTTTCTGGCCTTTGGCACTTATTTGGTTTTTCACAATGTATGCTTCATGTTTTGGCTACTCACAATGTTTGGGGCTATCTCGTTGTTATGATCAGTGACCTATGCACTTTGTAAAGCTCTCTCTTGGAAGTCGCTTTAGATAAAAGTGTCTGCTAAATGAATAAATGTCATGTAAATGTGGGTTGATCTATAATATGGGTGGTCTGGGTCTAGGTCTGAGTTGCCTGGTTTTGTTTTGGAATTACATCTGTGATAGAATAGAGAGTTCAGTTAAAGTTCACCCAACTCATAAAGTAATCATAATGATCATATTTTCATTATTTCTTTCACAAGAATGACAATACTAAATTAGCATACTGAAAATAGTTTTTTCTCAATGCTTCCTTTTTGAGAGTCATTGCTTTTGTTTCATTTTGATAATGGCACATTTGGGGTGTATAATGATTTCTGCCCATTAGGGACATCCTGTTCTGGAAAACTATTCAACTGGCAGACAATGCATAGTTTGTTTGCAGACGGCGATTGGCTCTCGCTGGCTTAATATGCTGGGAGAGGAATTCAATTGTGTCAATTACATATTGTTGGATCTTCCTCTAATTGGGTCAATGTTCATTACAGCCCAATATCCTTCTCAGCTTTCCGATCTTTTGTTTCCCTAGTCTTAGTATGCAGACCTTGGATAGACCACAGCTTATCTATGCATTCTCTGGTAAATGGGGTTGAAGGTTTAATTGAGGTGGAATAGTCTTAGTTAATGCTTTCTTTTCAAATGGAAATATTTCATGTTATCTGATTCTCACTTCAGAAGAATTGATTCAACTGAAATAATGTTGTGTGGACCGTGAACTATTCATAGAAAATCTAATTGGGGATTTCAGGTTGTTGGTATTCTAGGTGCCATATTTAGATTATATTTGTTCCAAATCATCTCGCAATTGATGCATGTTGGTCAAACTTGTTTGTGATGAAGGTCATTAAATTCACAGACATAATCTCCTTGAACGACCCTTGAACCCTGACAGGTCCTTACAAAGGAACAGACTCCGTAAACTGAATGCTGACATATTCTACAAGTACCAGAGCCTTCAGAAACTGTAAGTTGTGTGTGATTAATTAGCAGTTTACCTTTCATAAAGGGGGAAACATCAACAAAATGCAACACGCAGAGTGGGTTTTAGGCTGTAATAATTCAGGATTTATTTTTGTCTCTACACACTATGCAAACACAAACACTGGGATTAACAACAGACAGTAAACTGAAGAGGCTGTCTACCCACTTTAGGATCTCTGTGCCAGAATCCTACAATCAATGAATATGCCTGTTATAGTACCAAAGAAAAACATCCACAATAGCTTTGTGAAGATTTTAACAAACCTCTATATAAAAATATAAGTTGACCGCATATGATTCACTCCATGGTAATTGTAGCTGTTGTTCTTTAAAAAATAAGTTGGAGCCTGTTGACAGGATGCTGCTAGCTCTCTCCCACTTCCAGGGCCTTTTGGCCATGAAAGGAGGTCATCTTTTTAGCATGCTTCAACGGTGTTTTAAGGATTATAGTGTTCCGTACAAGCTTTCAAAACAAAAACTAGAGAGCATGTAACATTTAAACGTGTAAAATGTTTGTGGCTCATTTGAGTGTTTTTCGTCCACCAGTGATAAAGTTGTAGAGGAGTGCATCCGTACTAATCTGAGAGGGTTTAGAGCCTTTGTATTTGAGGGAGTTCTGGGTCTACAGCTTTCATAACAGTGCCAGGTTTGACAGCTGCCAAGAAATATGCTTCTGTGCAGTAAACAGAACCACTCGCTTTAGCTCAGTCATGGAGCTCAATGAAATCTATAATTAGTACTGACTGTCTGACACACTGAGGTACTGTGGAAGTTCTTATTTATTTATTATTTGGCATTTTGACAAACAACTGCCACTTATCTTTAATTTAGTATTTTTACTTCATCTTCTTACTTCAGATATCTCCAACACAACAGGATTCGAGCTGTGAGTCCCAGTGCATTCAGAGGGCTTTACAACTTGACACGACTGTAAGTTTCTCATTACCGTGCCAGCTCAGTAGTACATGTCATGAAAAATGTGATAACAGTTTATGCTGTCTGTAAACTTGCCACTGGTACAACTTCTCTAAATAGTTGACAAGTTAATTTAAGAAAGTAACAAACTTAGTTTTTTATCCTGCTAGATGGTCTAGTAAACGTTATCTTCTTCTCCTCAGATATTTAAGCTACAACAAGATCTCTATTCTGATGCCCGGAGTGTTTCAGGACCTGCACAAGTTGGAGTGGTTGTATGTTTCATTCTCGTTCCCAGCACATATCTTATGGAG
This sequence comes from Thaleichthys pacificus, assembly GCA_023658055.1. Classification (NCBI taxonomy): domain Eukaryota; kingdom Metazoa; phylum Chordata; class Actinopteri; order Osmeriformes; family Osmeridae; genus Thaleichthys; species Thaleichthys pacificus. The sequence continues at coordinate 16,031,894 of CM042855.1, read as the reverse complement.
AAGATCTACAAGCACTGTATATGATGTCGCTTGGTGGCACACAGCTAATGTAGTGGAACACTCCACGATAAACATTGTATTGGAGTATTATTTAAAGCAGCGTCAAAGTCCCACTAAATAAGGGACTGATTACATACACTGTGCCCGTCTTGGTTTCAGGATCCTCGAAAACAACAATATCCATCAAATCTCCTCACTGACTTTCTCTGGGTTGCACTCTCTGGTTCTTCTGTGAGTTTTATTTCTATCTACACCTACTTGAATCCTACTTTCTTCTCTCCAGTCTGTGATGTCCTTTTTATATCCACATTGATAAAGGGGCTGCCTGTTGAGGGTCCATGTTGATTTATTCAGATTGACAGTGAATCTTGTCTTTGATCGGCAAACACAACCAATCCCCTTTGTGTTTTCCAAGGGTTCTGTTGAACAATTCTCTGACCAAGTTGGATGACATCTGCATGGAGATGCCAAGATTGAACTGGCTGTAAGTTTGAAGTCAAACTACCTCAGACAAATGACCTGTCGGCTGACTTTGATGAGTTGCTTTGATAAACTACGTGCTTTGTGTGTGTGTGTGTGTGTGTGTGTGTTCACAGAGACATGGAAGGAAATCTAATTGAAAATGTTGCAAATGTAACCTTCTGCTCATGCAACATGTTAACAGTGCTGTAAGTATGAAACAATATGGTCCTCTTTATCTATGTGGCTAAATATTATTATTATTCCTGAGTTTCTTGTCTGATTTGACACATTTCCTGTTTTTATATAAACAAACCGAATCATTACAGAAGGATACATGTGTTCTGATGAGGAAACCAATTCCAGTTTGCACATGTTGGTGCTGTTTAATCTTATTTATTCTGCTCCTGGCTTTAGGTTGGAGTGAGGGTTAAGCATCAAACTATGTGTGATTGGGGTTATTAATGGTTACACCCTGCTGAGATTGAGCTCAAGACCCTTTATTTGGAAGCGCAGAACTTTAACATACTCTGCCAATCCTGTCTCCATCCTTGCATGGCAATTTGTAAATTATTGCCCACAGAAATTACTAAAGGCTCAGCAAAGTTTAGCGACAGATTACATCTACTCAGGTTATACTTCCCCACATAGCCTAGTTCCTTTTGGGAACTTTATTATTTTAATGATACCATCTTCCTATATCTCAACATCCTCTATTTTGCTTGGTGCACACATGTTTTGTAAAACAATCACCAATCTACTTGAATAGGAACACAAACATAGACATTGAGAAAAGATTAGACAATAAACCTCAGGATAAAGAAGAGATGTGTTTTCAAATGTTGCTGTCGTTTAATTTCTTCTCTCTTTCCCTCTTTCTCGCTCTCTCTCTCTCTATCTCTATCTCTCTCCCTCTCTCCCCCCCCCCCCCCTCTCTCTCGCTCTCTCTCTACCTAGGGTCTTACAGCGGAACAGAATTCGCCAGATACACGAACAGGCCTTTTCCCTTCTACAAAAACTTGGGGAATTGTAAGCTCATTCGTTTTGTCCCAGTTTATAACTAGCATTCGTACACTCAGCATGAAATCTTCATTTCCATTGTGTTCTGACTCTTACCCCATTTCTCAGGACCAGCACTTACTCAGTCTGAGCTGCAGAAAGCCGACTGCACAGCTCTATCACTGTACTGACATAAACTGAAGATTCATACAGAACAAATATTAATATGGACTGAATACTCATATAGACTGACGATTCATATAGTCTGATAATTCTTATAGAGTCTATCTATATAATCTATCATATATTATTATACAATTAATACTTGAATACTCATATGGACTGTAAATTCTAATGACACAGACTGAATATTCTACTGGCGAAAGGACTTGCATCATGCTCCACTATTCAGTATGGAAATAAATATTTAAAAAGAATCACAGTATTGTGGTTCTAGAACTGTCATTCTTGCATTCATTTGAAATTGTGTATGGAACACTGTTTAGATTCTCACCAGTGACATTCTAGAACTCGGCTCTGCAACTGTCATGTGCTGCATCTGCCTTGACAGCTTGTCACAAATCGTACCAAATTAGCATACAGTATACATCCATACACTTAACAAGCGCAATGGCTGATGGCCATCCTTGTTGCGTGTCGTAGAAGACACTATGACCTGTGTTTGGTAAACACACAGCATGTGTTTAGCTTTTTGGAACAGAATGCATCTCACCTCCCACATTACTCCCACATATGGGAGTAATCAAATTTATCGAGCGATGTAGATCTCAAGTGAAACATATTGATGGAACAGACTAAATAGGTTGTGCATTGAGGTCACAAAGAACAAGCATTCAAGCATTGGCATGGAGGCTTAACAGATGGCCCTGTAAACATTATGTACAACACTGTGTTCAATATGTGTGTACCGTAATAGGAATGTATTTTTGTCTACAGAGATCTGTCCAGTAACAAACTGGGAGCGATCCCACCCAATCTCTTTGTTTATTTGGAAGATTTACTCCAACTGTGAGTCATTTCCACACAAATATGTTTTGCGCAAATATGTTAGATTTTTGTTGTTGTTGTTGTAGCCATAGTTGGGAACTTTTGCCACCAGATTTGATAACAAATTTGCAACGTCAGTAATCTTAATCTCTGTGACTGACTTTGGAGTTTTACAAAACTTAGATTTGAAATTGTGAAATACTTTCCAATATGTGATGTATGCCTGAAATGAAGAAGAAGTCAACTGCACTCAAAGTTTGCATTATTTTATAATTTTTTTTACTAACAGCGAAAGAAATAATATTTCCTTTCTGTAGGAACATATCATATAATCCTATCGTGAACCTACAAGTTGACCACTTTGATGACTTGCATAAACTGAAGTCGTTGTAAGTTTGGGCCAAGCCTGTTTTTCTTTTCAGTCACTGGGAGCATATATGATGTTTATATGATAGAGATATAGTAGAAAGGGGCTTTACTTTACATTAACTTATCCAAAGGGACTTACAGTAAGTACAGGGACATTCCCCCCGAGGCAAGTAGGGTGAAGTGCCTTGTCCAAGGACTCAACATAATTTTGCACGGTGGGGAATCGAACCGGCAACCTTCTGATTAATAGCCATATTCCCTAACCGCTCAGCCGTCTGACCCCTACATAGCAACATCTATAGTAACAATATTGAAGTTACATTGGAATTGCAGTGCAGCAACTCAACCTTTAACTCCCCTTTAGAACATCCACTCACCCCTTACTCCCCTAAACTTTGTCTTCTTACACTTTTGTAACAACCTAAACTGCTCAACCTTAATCCAATTTAATTACAGACCAATGTCTATATACTTAAAACATTCTTTGCGTAGGTATTTCTACTGAATCGGTTGGTAGTTAATGTAACGTTAATGAAAAGTATTGTCGTGGGAAAGAGTGTGTTATAAATACAGTAAGTGAAACAAGTGCCTTCACAAGCTGAGGACAGAGGAATTAGGAGTCAGTGTTTGTGACACAAGATCTCAAAGGGGAGCATCCCTATGGCGATCAATACTGTCATTCCTATATTGTAAACGTTTAGGTTTCATTGTATTTTCGTTATACACTTTGAAAACAGTGCACCCCCACCACTTGTTATTATGAAAATTATATAATGAAGACGTCCCACCCACATTTAAAAACAAACCTCTGCCCTGGTTTAGAAAATGCACACTTTCAGTCTGTAGGTGTCAGTCAGTTTCCCTCCAAATCAGTATGTAGGTCTTGTAAGCATCTTGTCCTGTTACCGGCCAAAGACACGCTGTCATTCCCTACAATCTGTTTCCTTTTATCTGGAACGTGATATTTCCATGACACACAACCTGTAATTTGGACATAATGTTGTTAATGGTTTTTCCCGACACACAACCTGTAATTTGGACAAAATGTTGTTAATGGTTTTTCCCTTTGGAACACAGTGCATTTATTCTCATACACAATAGACAAGACCAGCGTGTGCATCAGGAAAAAAAAACCAAATAGCTCTTAAGTTCACACTTCAAAGCTGTTCGGAAGGCACTTTGTGGAAGACAGACTGTTCGGTGGCAGGAGGGGAGAAACAAGCTGAGGAATGTAAATGATGAGTGTGGATGTGAGATCACACTAGAAAAATAAAAAGTGTTGTGTTTCTCAGGAGTATCGAGGGGATCGAGATTGGGAACATACAGCGGAGAATGTTTGAACCTCTCAAACACTTGACTCATATGTAAGTCTGTTGACTGGTGTTTTTCACTATGTTCAATGTCAGTGTTTGGATAAGAGCGTCTGCTAAATGACTAAATGTAAAATGACTAATTTTACATTACATTGATTGCATCGTTCATATCACCTTTGTCAGAAAAACGTTACTGTTAATTGTAGTTCTTTTCTCCAGAGGGCTTGAACCTATTTTTTATCTGAATAACAACCTAATCTCCAATATCCCTATACTGGTAAACTGATGAGAGGATGGATAGTATTAATTAGATTTGTAGCCAGAGTAAATACAGTTTCACCTCAAGATGCACTTTAAAGATCTTATCCAACACTATCTTCTTTTGAACTAGTGCTCAACCTTTCATGTTACTGTATCCTGAGGAAAAGTACAGGTACAAACTTTTTACCAGTGGAAAAGCAAACTAAATGCAGCCCAGGGGCTTCATCAAATGCAGTGGTAGAGTAATAAATTATCATATCTGAACCTTCACATGTCCACTTCAACCGTGTGATAAAAAAAACCCTGAATTATGTATAGTTGATACACCTCACCATAGAGTCCACAGCAGTTCCTTGATGATAAATGACTCTGTACCTCATAGTTCATACATGTACTTTAGCGAAATACCAAACTGTCTTGCAATAATTTCATATTTCATTCATCAGTTTCAATGTTGTGTACATAAATGTTTTCTTTACTTGAGAAATTAAAAATATTGACAAGAACCCTGTGATTCAGTTGCAGTTCTGTGTCCACTATGGCAGTGCTGTAACAAGCTGCATTACCAATTGATAGGTTGCCACAAGCCAGCAACAATACCCTCCTATATTACTGAGAGTGTCATCATACAGGCTCTATTTTCTCTCTCAGACAATGTTTGTGGAGAAATTCAATACCTACCGTAAATCAACACTGTGCATTGATCAAGTTCAATAGAAAGCCGCCTTTTATTTTCCATGAAAAGTTTTCCAATTTACCAATTGATAAATGTGTGCACAAATGTGGGCTTATAATTGATCTCAAACCTATCATTATTTGTCATGCAAGTAAAGAAAAAAAAAAGAAAAAAAGCAGGTCAACAACAGTCAAAACACCTCACAGCTATATTTCCTGATATTTTGCATCCTACAGTTCTGCTGCTGTTGGCACATCTCTGATTACAACATAAATCTGCTGTCTGCACCCTCTCCTGCTTAGATACTTCAAGAAGTTCCAGTACTGTGGGTACGCTCCGCATGTACGCAGCTGCAAGCCCAACACGGACGGCATCTCGTCGTTCGAGGACCTGCTGGCGAACATCGTCCTGAGGGTGTTTGTGTGGGTGGTGTCGGCCACCACCTGCTTCGGAAACATCTTCGTCATCTGCATGCGCTCCTACATCCGCTCTGAGAACAAGCTACACGCCATGTGCATCATCTCCCTATGCTGTAAGACGCGCACACACACACAGAACCACATTACATTTACATTTAGTCATTTAGCAGACGCTCTTATCCAGAGTGACTTACAATAAGTACAGGGACATTCCCCCCGAGGCAAGTAGGGTGAAGTGTCTTGCCCAAGGACACAACGTCATTTGACACGGCCAGGGAATCGAACCAGCGACCTTCTGATTACTAGCCCGATTCTCTAATACATACACACATCCAGACACACATATTGACACACACACAAGTACATACGCACAGACAAACGCACACACGTATGTATACAGCAATTGATACTGATATCTGACAATTTATTCTTCGTTAGTAATTATTGCTCACTACGCAGACATACCAGTGAGTTAACTTTTGGTTAGCCTTGCTTGTTTTATGTCTAGTTAATCAAATGGGCTTGAATTATGCGTTTGGATAGTCCTTTGAACAAGAATCACGACTTTTTTATGTATGTTTGGCACTTGCTGTATTAAGGTCTCCTCTTTCTGATTTAGGTAGCTTTGATACAGTCTCATAAGCTTGAAGCATGCTTCTGTAAAATACTGTACAAAAAATTGAGGCATATGCTATTTTTTACCTGAGGTCTCTCAATGTGTCTTTGGCCCCACTTAAAAGACACAAGCCCTCAATCCAATTGAGATGTCTTTGATTCAATATGAATGCTGTGTAGCGTACCTGGAAATCAGAGAGGAGACTTTATTACTTTGACTGCTGGGGTTTGACAGACCACCTCTATGCGCCATGCTTTAATGATAATGTAGGTAAGATGAAAAATGCTTTTTGATGTGCACATTTGGGACCTTACCATATCAAAGGAAGTCATGTCACTGTCTAGCGCTGTGCTGTGCAGTCACAGAGTTGTTTAGGAAACACAGAACAGACGTTTTCCGTCTAGTTTTCTTGAACTGTAAATATCTGTTTTCTGCTTGGGCATAGATTGTGTCAGAAACCATCTCGATTATCTCATCAAAGGTGGAAAATATGCCTGATTGTCATGAAAAAATTTCAGTTGGGTTTCCTCGCAGATTTCTTTTCCCCAGATCTTTGTTCTGATTGATTCCTGAAGAAGATAAAGGCCCTCATCTCCAGGCCAACGTTCATACATGCAAATATATGTATGAAAATCTTAGAGAATATTTTAAAAGTTAACTATTCTATCTACATTTTGGCAACCCAGTATAGACTGTATAGTCTTGAGACTATGTCGCTGCCTACACTTGTACATTTTTGACAGTTAAGAACACCGATTTCACACAACTCCACAAGTTTTACTGTAAATAGAACTAACTGCTAACTAAATAAAAAGTATGACACCCAGTCTAGAAATCCAGCAATTTAAGATAATCTTGCATTTCGTGGTAGCAGACTGTTGTTTTTGAGTCGTGTCTGCACATAGAGTATGGCCCTAAGTGTGTTTATTCATTCAAAGCTTTTGTTTACATCTAAATTAATTGCAAGTGGTTTTGTATTAGCTCAATCACTCCCGGCCGATTTGATTAAGCTTTTGTACTATAACGAAACACTCCTCGCTCTTCAGTCAGGAGCCAGCGTACTTGGCACCACAACGCAAGCTAACCCAAGTGTGTCTAAAGAACAAGGCCATTCAAACCAAACCAGATCAGCATGCCAATGGTTGTCTCATCCTGAGCAGGCGCGGACGGGCTGATGGGTGTTTACCTGTTCATGATCGGAGCGTACGACCTCAAGTTCCGCGGCGAATACAACCGGCACGCACAGGCCTGGATGGACAGCGCCCAGTGTCAGGTGATCGGCTCCTTGGCCATGCTCTCCACCGAGGTGTCGGTCCTCCTCCTTACCTACCTCACCCTGGAGAAGTACATCTGCATCGTCTACCCCTTCCACTACCTCACCCCTGGCAGGAGGAGGACAGTCAGCATACTGCTCAGTATTTGGGTGTTTGGGTTCATCATCGCCTTCCTGCCGTTGGTCTGCAAGGGCCTGTTCCGGAACTTCTACGGCACCAATGGGGTGTGCTTTCCTCTCCACTCGGAACAACCGGAGACAACCTCGGCACAGGTGTACTCCATAGTCATCTTTCTGGGTGGGTGGAGAGTTACCTGACCCGGTCAACCGTGATTTAGTCAACCTTGTGGTCAACTGGAAGGATAACTGAGTATTCCTGAAAATATATATATATATATATATATTGTGCTATTTCTGTTTTGCAGTCAACAGCAGTTGCACATTTTCCCTAAAGCCAATAGCATTGCATGCACTTGCACATTTCTCCTGTTAAAACAAATCTCAAAATAGAGTGTTATTCTTCACAAGCGGTTTTACTGAGCATCTAGAAAGATATTTAAGTAGCTTAGATGTCCTGTGTGGTATATGATCTTACCAACAGGCATCAACATAGATTTAAGACCAGTAAGATTAAAATGATTTATTTCCCGTACAGGTCTTAACTTGGTGGCGTTCCTCATCATAGTGCTGTCATATGGAAGCATGTTTTACAACATCCAGAGAACAGGCACACAGACCACCAAGTACAGTAACCATATCAAGAAGGAGGTGACCATAGCAAAGAGATTCTTCTCCATCGTCATCACTGACTCTCTTTGCTGGATACCGATCTTCATCCTGAAGATCCTGTCTCTCCTGCAGGTGGAGATTCCCGGTAAGACTCTGAGCCGGCTGGTGAAACATCCTCTAAGTGGCTACAAACAGCCGGGGGCCACAAACAGCTGGGGGCCAACGCATTCTTTAACTACCAGTCAGGAAATAGTAACTCGCTTTACCACAATTTACAAATTAATTGACACTGTAATAGTTTTTTGGGGGGGGGTTTGAAAAAGTTTTGTCTCTTCATTCCCTGGCACAATTAAAGTTTGGAGAAAAAGGCTTTACTATAATATGAGGAAATAACCAGAATGGTTATTATGGCCTGGGATTTATCTTCTTTAGCTTAATTTATTGCAGCGACAGAGATAGGAAAGCAGGTAGAGAGAGAGAGAGAGAGAGAGAGAGAGAGGGAGAGAGAGAGGGGAGGGAGAGAGAGAGAGGAGAGGGAGAGAGAGGAGAGGGAGAGAGAGGAGAGGGAAAGAGAGAGAGGGAGAGAGGGAAGACCTAGGCTGCAGAAAATGCTCGAATCCGGGCATTGAACCGTGGCCCCTTTGATAACGGCCTAAGCCTTGATGATGCATGCTGTACGCGTTGAGCCAACAGGATTCCCCAGGTCTGTGAATTTTCAATTACAGGCTAAATTATCTAGACTGAGGCTTTAAATTCATCCCCATCACAGCAATAGTCATAAACATTTTCAATCATGCTGTATTCATTTCTGCTGGTGAGCTGATGACACCCCAACAGATGGGGTTCTATTCAATCCTATATCAACATCTGTGAAAAGGAACTTTAGTTAACTTTGGAAATCTTGGAGGTTTGTCAAACCCTATATGTATCCAATATATTTTCCATGGTAAAACTGTGGTGCATCAGTAATGTCACATACCTATTTGCGATTGCTGAAATTACATTTTATTTGACTTTGATAAAGTATTTCGCATAGCCTTGCTGTTTCACGGCTGCTAAAATAAACACTATTTCCAAATCAATCTAGATTCATAGAATTTCTATTCCACATAAAACTGACTGTGTGGCCACACACACACACAAACCATAGCCTTAGAGCATACCTGCCATCTATATCTTTTCATCTGATATATTCTTTCATCTCATCCTCCCCTCCTCCCCCTGAACAGGGACAATCAGCTCCTGGGTGGTGATATTCATTCTACCCATCAACAGCGCCCTCAACCCTATTCTCTACACTCTGACGACGAGGCCCTTCAAAGAGACCATCCTGCAGGTGTGGGACAACTACCGCCAGAGGAGGCCCCTTCTAAGCAGCCACCCCACCCACCACCCCTCTCTCACCTGGCAGGAGATGTGGCCGCTACCCGAAAACAGCCAGACCCTCACCTCTCCAGAGTACCTGCCAAACCCGTCAGAAGTCTCCTGCACGACAGGAAAATCACAGCTCATCACAGTGGAAAGTACAAATGGCGTTTAGTACATCAGCCCTGGAGATGCGATGATAGTATTGATGCCAAACCACCAATGCAACTCCAACATGGGGACATTGATTCGTGTCATTGGAGACATTTTGTGAAGTCAGGGATGTTTATAGGATCGATGCTCGAAATGGACAGACATCGCGCACAAGCTGTTAATGGAACTGGTGTGATTATTGCAATGTTCCATTGAGGTTCCAGCGAAGAGATGTTTCATTCATTCATCCGCTCAGTTTGTGACTGAAAGACTCTCATCATCTTCTGGTGGTTTTCATGACCGTGATAAAGTACTTATTTTTTATCATGTTCCAGATGTACAGAACACAATTGTATAAAATCAATTAAATGTTGTCATTTGATGTTATGGACTGAACAGGTTTGGTTACCTTAGTGTGGTTTTCATTTTCCCATATCATTATTTCACATTAACTTATTGTTTAATTTGTGTTTCATTAGTACTGGGCGATGCTGTTTTAATATTTTATGCAAGGTTGGCATTGCAAGACAGTCTCTTCAAGTTTCATCTAGTTTTTTAGTAGTCTTCTTTAAATTCAGACGGCTGCTTTTTCAGATCTTGATGTTCAAAAGTCTCAATAATGGCGTCTATTACCTGTGAAGATACATTTATAACACAGACTACCAAGCCAGAGACTTGTTGTTAGACCCCTCGATACTGTGGACATTTATTTTATAACATGATGACATTTTACATTGGGAACATGTAAAAAACATGTTCCCAATCACAATCCTACAACTGTAACAACGTGCGTCTTGTGCTTTACGTGAAGTTTAATTTGGTGTGACTATTATATTCCTGTGAGTTTTGACTTCGGACTGTCAGGCTGTTTAGATATTGCCCATCATTCACCTCGTTCAGATATCGATTCTCAGTCTTGTAGATATGTTCAACTGCCATAATAAAGAAAACATGCCGTCAATTGACATATTGGTTTTATCATGTCAGACACAAGCAGAAACGGGAAGTAACAAAGCAGGCCTACAAATACTTTACCCAAGTAGATTTGGTATCGATACTTTACATTTAGTCATTTACATTTAGACATTTAGCAGACGCTCTTATCCAGAGCGACTTATAGTAAGTACAGGGACATTCTCCCCAAGGCAAGTAGGGTGAAGTGCCTTGCCCAAGGACACAACGTAATTTTGCACGGCCAGGAATCGAACCAGCAACCTTCTGATTACAAGCCCGATTCCCTAACCGCTCAGCCACCTGACTACTTAAGGCTACTTTACTTCGCTATTTCTTTTTCTGACAACTTTTTTCTTTCACTCCTTGCATTTTTTACACAAATATCTGTACTTTCTACTTCTTAAATTAATTTTCAAGGCAGGCTCGTTAATTTTGTTTTAATCTGTCATTGCGTGCCTTTTTTCATTTCCTGGCTATCACGCACAGCAAAAGTAAGCTAGTCTACAAAGCTACCATGGAGCAAGGCAGAAGGCAACAAGAAGAATCTAAAAGAAAAGTTTACAAATAAAAGTTTGCATCATTGATCAATACTTGATGAGGAAACAGGAAGTCACATATTTTGATAGCTGTGGTCATGTGACCTCCCTGTTACATGGCTGAACATGTCTGACAAACCAACCAAACCATCTCAGGTGACTCATTTGTCCTTGCCATGCATTAAAAAAAGACAATCCCCAATCTGGTCAAGATCTGGACCTGGAAACAAGAGGTCACGTATTTTGATTGTGTACTAGTTAGCACTTTTACCTTTAAACATGAGTAGGCTATCTGTACTTCTACTTGAGTGAAGGATGTGTGTACTTTTGCCTTTTCTGGACACGAGTCAGAGTTTACATTTTTACTGTGCTGAAACATAACTGGAATGACATTTAGTTAAACATTTTTTTAAATAAAATCTCCTTTTGCGCAGTTACTGCAAACGTTGGACACCACTGAGCATGCCTGCGTGTGAGGGGTGCGCAGTTTCACACTCACGAAGATTTTGTTATGAAACTAATTTGGTAATAGCCGGACCAGTGTAAACATTTTCCGAACAAGATTACAGAATCACTCTAGTGAGGAGGCTTGGAGGTCACTTCGTTGAATCAAACTAACATTGAAAGGATCTTGTTAGCTGGTAAACTAGCGCTAGCTGACAAATGAATACAATGTTTCCAGCTAGCAGATACTCAATTCAAGGTAAGTTAGCTAGCTTCAGTTCAGCTACACTGACAGCTTTGCAATTCTTTGCGCTCTGCTAGCCACACGCACGGGCGTGAATTCTGTAGGTTGATCAACATGGATACTATGTATACGTTTCCGACGGTTTTTTGTTTAATGTATTGCAATGTTTGTATGCAAGCACAGTAATCATACAGCTGATCAAATCTCTTGAATGGACGCATAAAGTGCCAGTCAGCTAGCTTGATAGTGCATTGCAATGGTGCTAGCTAGCCTATGCTACAGTAGCCGCTAGCTATTAAAATCTAGGGTAAAGGTGAAACCAGATATAGGTCACATAGTGTCCTTGTATCTGGATAATTAGCCAGTTAACTTTTTATTTATCCAGTTAGTCAACGAAATAGCTAGATATTTATTAAAATTGATAATATTGTTGTTGTAGCCTACCTTAAATTAGTCGGCTTTAACTCAAATAAGATTGGCTGAATTGTTGTGACTGCTATTACTGTACACTTGCGGAATCAGTATTCTAGTAGGCTACCAGTACCAGCGAGCCACGTGGGTGTTTCATCCAGTGCTTAGCTATCCAGCTGTCAATAAATATTGTGAAGTTATGACTCAATTAGCTAATTTTGATGCATAGACAGGGATTGTCAATACGTGCAACGTCAGGACCTCATAATAAAAGTTGAATCACACTGCTGGAGCTTCTGATTGGCTGGTGGCATTTAACGCTGCATGATAGACAGCTCTCAACTCGGCAGATAAACTTTCCTTCGTATGCCTGCGCCTGGTCCATTTATTGTATATAGCGAGACAAGTTATCCCTTACAAGTTATCCCTTACTTCTCAACGTGAGAAATACAAAGTGTTGTGTGAGAGCGTGTAAAATGGTTGAAATGCGTGAGTTTCACGGCGAATGCGTGAGACTTGAGAGCCCTGTAGAAGCGGGAGTCATAGAATTAGTGTCAGCGACATGACCATGAAAGCTAATTTGTTTGTTTTTAACTTTCCTAACCTTGCTTGCTAACTTTATCAGCTTCCAGGCTGGTTTCAGTCAGTCCTAACTGGCCTTTCCTGGTTTCCTGTAGCTAGGCGATGTATACGAGCTTTGAAACACGTCCAAGGAGAACACGGGCAACACCAGCTGTACGTTTCCAGATTGAGATGTTCGTCATCGTCGACGCCTCGCATAACAACTCACTACACGATCCATCCACGAGAGAAAGACTCGCGATGGGAAGGTAGGCTAATCCACCCTGTCACTCTCACAGTTTATTATAGGGAACATAGAGGTTTAGGTTAAGACCCATAGCGTTGCTATAAAAATGGTAACTACAGACTAACAGAAGTGCACAACATCATTGAGCAGTTACACTAATGCCTCACTCTTTCTCTGTCTGTGGTGTGTGTGTGTGCACACGCTGTAGTGGACATTTAGAATATAGTTATAATGTATGTGTTTTATATATATGTAATGTGATGAATTGGGATTTTGTAGGATGCAAGCTCTGTAGAATGGATGTAGCAGTTGGTCTGAAGGTATTTATGGTGTTGTTTTATGATGCCTAATTAAGAAGCCAGAGGCACAGATGTTGGGGGGTTCTTGAGTTCCCGTGGCCTAAAGGGAGAAGGGTAGATGGATCAGATGATCTAGCAGCTCTGACCTTTTGGCCAAGGAGATTGTGTCCTCCAGATTGTGGGTTTCATTAAGGGTGTCTTTACTATCCTCATTTAGAGAAAGAGCTGTGACATCAAAAGACTTTGAACACATGACCTGAGGGGTTATGTTGTCTTAACTGTCACTGACCAGTGTTAGCCAATCACAGAGACCACTGCATTGATTAATTGATCATTTATTAGGACATCTGTTCTAAGTGTATATAAAGCACAAGTTTATGATTGTTCTTCATCACTCTTGCTGTCTGTTATATGTCTCTGTGTGTATGACCCCTGTCCTACAGGTGTGGAGATGGAGAGGTTTGCAGACGAGGCTGACGTGGTGATCGTGGGCGGGGGTCCGGCCGGCCTGTCAGCCGCCATCCGTCTGAAGCAGCTGGCCAACGAGCAGGAGAAGGAGCTCCGCGTCTGCCTGGTGGAGAAGGCGTCCCAGATCGGGGCTCACACCCTGTCAGGTGCCTGTCTGGAGCCCAGCGCTCTCTACGAACTTTTCCCTGACTGGAAGGAGAGAGGGGTGAGCAGCAGGGGTCAGCAAGGGTCAGCAGGGGTCAGGATCTCAGCTTGAGTGTTTTGACTTGGCTGGCTGAGGTGTTGCTGGCTTTCACACCCTGGTGTCTGTGTTTTTGACTGCAACGTTCTTTGTGTTGCCTTTCCTTAGGCGCCTTTGAACACCCCGGTGACTGAAGACGTGTTTGGGATTTTGACAGAGAAACACAGAATTCCTGTGCCAATGTTGCCAGGTAAAGACAACGTTCTTGTGTTTCGTCGAGAATGCGTCAAAGTACACGGAATGTTCTCACAATTTGCGTAACCCTTTTATTTCCCTGTAGCCTTGGCCAAATAATTTCTTATTGACTGAACTCCATGACGTGGTCACACAAAACCAAAGCTGTTCTCTTCCGTTTTGCCGTTATCTGTAGGTCTGCCCATGAACAACCATGGGAACTACATCGTGAGGCTGGGGAACTTTGTGCGCTGGCTGGGGGAGCAGGCGGAGGAGCTGGGGGTGGAGATATACCCGGGATACGCTGCAGCCGAGGTACACCGTCCAGGGTTTCCCGCAGAAAATTAGTTAGTTAAGGTGGTATGGTGGGGTTTGCCGTCCGACCGGGGGGGGGGGGGGGGTTGTGCTATAGACTAAGCTAGTTTGTGCGATACACAAACTAGCCCCAGAGTTTGCAGAGAAGGGAGACTGGCGTTGGTCACGGTTGGGAATGGAAGGGATAAAACAGGACATCGGCGGATATTGCTATAAAAAATTTGAAGAAAAAAAAAAACAGCGACCCTCCCTGGAACTAATCTGACCTTAATTGTTTTGTTTTTGTCCTTAAGGTGTTGTTTCACGAAGACGGCAGTGTTAAAGGAATCGCCACCAACGACGTCGGCATCGCCAAGGACGGCTCACCCAAGGTAACGCCAGGCCTAGCCGTGTCGGGGACCGTCGCCCGGCCGTGTCGGGGGCCGTCGCGGCCGTCGCCCGGCCGTGTCGGGGGCCGTCGCCCGGCCGTGTCGGGGGCCGTCGCCCGGCCGTGTCGGGGGCCGTCGCACGGTCGTGTCGGGGGCCGTCGCACGGCCGTGTCGGGGGCCGTCGCCCGGCCGTGTCGGGGGCCGTCACCCGGTCGTGTGGGGGCTGTCGAAGCACAACAAACACAGCAGAGTTGTCATCTAAAATCACTCATCATGAAGTATCCCATATGTACAGATATACACGTGCTAATTTACAGTGAAGCAAACCCCTTCAGTTAAGTGGCTCAGCGGGAATAAGAGACCCTAGTGTGTGTTACCTGTTTGTGTTGAGGCGATGCTTGATTTGATCAAGTGGCCATCTGGATGCAGCGGTCTGAACAGATGTGTTCTCCACTCCCCAGGACGTGTTTGAGAGGGGCATGGAGTTGCACGCTAAAGTCACCCTGTTTGGAGAGGGTTGTCACGGCCACTTGGCCAAGCAGCTGTACAGACAGTTCAACCTCAGGGAGAACTGTGAGCCACAGACGTACGCCATTGGTCTAAAAGAGGTAAGCCCCGCCCCACCTCCCGCATCTTATTGGATAAAGTCTCTTCACATTAGGATAGGTGCAATGTTTTGTTTGGTATTTTACGTAAGGTATTTATGGAACATAACCACAAACATACCTTTTGTGTCGTCTTTTCTCGTTATGTTATTAATCTAACATTGTTTTTTATTACTGGAATTATATTTAATGATTAGGTTGTCGTTTAAAATGTCATCTGTGTGTGTATTAATGCCCTGTCGAAATGGATACATTTAATATGAATGAATAACTGGTGTTTTTGTCTGGTTTCCCAGATTTGGACGATAGATGAGAAGAAATGGAGGCCGGGCAGGGTTGAGCATTCAGTAGGCTGGCCTCTGAACAGAAACACATATGGGGGGTCCTTCCTCTATCATCTGAACGAGGGGGAGCCCTTAGTGGCCTTGGGCTTCGTGGTGAGTGGGGTGTTAGGGGGGTGGAGGAGGGGAGAGTGGGGTGTTAGGGGGGTGGAGGAGGGGTGAGTGGGGTATTGGGGGGGTGGAGGAGGGGTGAGTGGGGTATTGGGGGGGTGGAGGAGGTGAGTGTGGGGTGTTAGGGGGGTGGAGGAGGGGGGAGTGGGGTATTGGGGGGGTGAAGGAGGGGTGGGTGGGGTATTGGGGGGGTGGAGGAGGTGAGTGTGGGGTGTTAGGGGGGTGGAGGAGGGGTGAGTGGGGTTTTTGGCCTTATGATCAGGAATCTAGATTTTGTTACCTATATAACCAATATAAATTAGTTAGAGGTGCTGATCTGTGGGTGTATGTGAAGCCCTCTGTGACATTGCTTGCAAAAAGGGCTGTACAAATACATTGTGATCTGATATATATATATATAGAGAGAGAGAGAGAGAGAGACAGAGAGGGAAGTAGGAAATAAACCGGTCTGAATGAGATCGGTATGCACTTCTAAGCTGTATGTTTCCTGGTGATAAACGCTCATCCCCTGCTCCCCCAGGTGGGTCTGGACTACTCTAACCCGTACCTCAGCCCCTTCAGGGAGTTCCAGCGCTGGAAGCACCACCCCTATGTAGCAGCCACCCTGGAGGGGGCAACCAGGATCGCTTACGGAGCCAGGGCCCTGAACGAGGGGGGCTTTCAGGTGCGTGGGCGTGTGAGTGTATATGTGTGTGTATATGTGTGTGAGTGTATATGAGTGTGTGTGTTACATTATTCTCATTCGTATCATATTGATTGAGAGTGTTCTTGTGCATGGGGCTGTTAGATTAGGTTAGGAGGGAAGGGAGACACTTTATCTTCTCCTTTCTTCTCAGTACAGCCGGATAGCTGGCACATCAATCAGCCTGTCAGCTGTTTGACAGTGCAGCCTGTGAGTGCTAGGACATATCCCTGTGTCTGTGTGTGTGTCTCTCCAGTGCCTTCCCAAGGTGACATTTCCTGGGGGACTGCTGATTGGGTGCAGTCCTGGCTTCATGAATGTCCCCAAGATCAAAGGCACGCACACAGCCATGAAGAGTGGCATGCTGGCAGCTGAAGCCATCTTCCCCAAAGTCATAGAGGAGAGTCCGGAGTCAGAGACAGCAGGTAAGGACCTGGGGAACTTGACTTGACGTCTAGCCATCTGTTACCTCGGAAACATCCAGATGATGTTACAATGGTAGCAGTGCAGGGGCGTAGGCTTGAAAATATCTATTTTCAAACCTCACACACACACACTTTTATTAATAAAATTCAATTTAACGGATGCCTGAGTTATTAAAAAGAAAACATTTGTTTCACCCACATTTGAAAACAAACCTACGCTCCTTCATCAGTGTATTGGGAAAAACTAGATTACAACTCCACATCTAAAAAATCACCAATTTTGTAACAATGTATACGTCTCTGTGATGTATGGTGTTTATTCTGGTATTCTGCGGTATATTGCGGTTCAGGACTTAACGTTTCTGAGTACGAGGATAACTTGAAGAAGTCTTCGATTTGGAAAGAGTTGTATGCGGTGAGGAACATCAGACCGTCTTTTCACAACTACTTCGGTCTGTACGGTGGCATGGTCTACACCGGCATCTTCTACTGGATCCTGAGAGGGAAGGAGCCGTGGACACTCAAACATGCAGGTAGGCCGTTAGAGACAGGATGCTTGACGTTCATTAAGACCGTGCTCACACTGGTTTTTTTCTTCGGGTCGTCTCCGCCATTTTTCAGTTAACAATGGGAAGAGACCTCTAAAAGGAGGTGGCCGCCCCCGCTAAAAGCTCAGATTTTTTGCAGAACACAGAAGTGGGAAATAGTCAAACGTTTGCGACTCTCATGGCCGCTTTTCTCTCGTGTGACCGGAACCATGACAGATAAGACTGGCAGTCCTGCCCAGTAATCTTTTTGCTCTGTTGACCAAAGCCAAAACAACATTTGAGTGAACATTGTCACGGTCCCGATTCTCTCGAAAGTCATATCGTCAGTCAAAAAATTGTAACCTGCCCATTTCTACAGAACAAAAAGTACAGTGTGACCACTAGTTTAGCCCAACATTCCCCTGCTGGTTCTAAATCAACAACAAACAATACAATAAAGGTATGCCATTTGAATATGCCATTCAGAATTCCCCGAAACACTTCACCTCGTCTTATCGTTGTGGTCACTGACGCGCGTCGCAAACCCCAAACTGTCTCCTTTCAGGCTTAGATTCCGCGCAGCTGAAACCAGCCAAAGACTGTCAACCCATAGAGTACCCTAAACCCGACGGCAAACTCAGCTTTGACCTGCTGTCGTCCGTGGCGCTGAGCGGAACCAACCATGAGGGAGACCAACCAGCGCACCTCACCCTGAAGGATGACAGCATCCCTGTGGATCGAAACCTCGCCATCTTCGACGGACCGGAACAACGCTTCTGTCCGGCAGGTAGGCCCAGTGGCAAAAATCTGCTATCAACTTTGGGGGGGGACAATTATATGACATTTTCTCAAAGGCAATTCCTGAGGGGGACACAAATTAGTGCTGTACCACATATTACATTAAAAAAGCGCCATTGTGTCCATAATCAGCAAAGCTCTTTCATTGCGTATTATTGAAATTACATAGTTATGTTGACAGTGATTTATTGGTGGGGACAAATCATATTTTTCCCAGGATGGGGGGGGGTCGTGTCCCCCCTGTCCCCCCCAGGATTTCTGCCTATGGGTAGGCCTACTGCACAGTTCAGTGCGATTAAAAGCCGTGGGTATAGGATACGATACAGGATTTGAACTGTGCTTCATAAAAAGGGAAAATGCTACTTTCCCCACTTAAGTTTTTTTTTAACAGGTTGTTCATAAATGTTCATCCAGTGCCAAATTTTCTTTAATAGGATGCGGTTATCGCTGCCTCACTCGGTTGGGTTTTCAATCAAAACATGTCGGAGCTAATTTACCCCTCAGTACAGGAACTGTGCTGAATTTAAAGTAATCACAGACCTCTAATGACAAATGAATTGATGCATAAGTGGCTAATGGCACAGAGACGGCTAACAGAGAAGGCATGCTAACTTGTTATTGATAGCAACATAGGGGCTTAAGTTGGTAAACAAACTCTGTAAAACTTAATTACCAATTCGATTTGGCTGCCTCCCACCAACCAAGAAAATATATTGGCTAGATTAGAGGTGTAGTGAGTTTGTTTGTACAGTCTTGACCATTGCGTGGAGCTCGTAAAATGATTCTCTTCCATCACCTCCGCCAGGTGTGTATGAGTACGTTCCCCTTGAGAAGGGAGACGGAATGAGACTGCAAATCAACGCTCAGAACTGCGTTCATTGCAAGACCTGCGATATCAAAGACCCCAGCCAGAACATCAACTGGGTGGTGCCCGAGGGTAGTGGAGGACCAGCCTACAACGGGATGTAAAGGTTAAGCATCTCTTTTTACTCAGGCATATCACCAGGATACCAAGTGTTGCAGGGAGTTAGCTGTATTCAGGGCTTGACCATGTGCCTAGAGATGGGGCCTAACGTGGCTCTTTGGCCACACGGTGAAGTTGGAATAATACGCTGTTGTTGAACCGTTTTCTGAATTATGTAAACTAAACTATGATCAGTTTTATGTATATATGTTTATGTAAAAAAAAAAGAAGCTATGTTATAATTAGCCACGTACGTAGATTTTCGAAAGGAATAATAACTCAGTTCAATCTGTGCCTTAGTTCGAGGTTTATTTCATTAACAATTGCAAATACATTTGATAACAGCATATTGATTTTGAGGATACTGTACATAATGTTAAGATGCGAATGAATGATGGTTAATAAACGATACAACCAACTCATCTATGCCGTTTTATTCCGCACATCACATCTTCAGTACCCTTTCTATGGAATTTGATTAAGAATTTAATTTGAATCAGACCTACATGTAAATTCCAACAATGTGAATAAGCACAAGACTTATACATTGTCATTTGTACACTTGTTTTGGTGTATTAAACATTGAGTATAAATAAATAAAAGGAAGAAACAGTAGTATTTAAGTAATGCAGTTGAAATTCAGCATTACCCTTCAAACTGATCAATACAGTGCAACACGGAAGTCAAACTTACAGGCATACGGTTCCTACTAAAAATATCAATATTGCCTACCATTAATTCATAGTTCATCCTTGCAATTACCGTTTGTGTCACTAATAAAACATGAAATTAACCTGGATGGAAAACAATTCTGCCAAAAGAGATTTAAGAGAGCTGCATCACACTTCCTGACAGAACCTGGTATCAACATTTCAGCACACCAGAAGACTTCAAAATATTGAGAAATCTTTTTAAGGACATCAGGGAAGCCCTCTGAAAGTTACGCAAACATTTTGGCATAGATTTTCTTCTCCTTTTCTTTCTCTTCCTTCACTTTCAGCAGGACTCTCTTCATCTCATTTCCAATTGCTGTCAACGAGATAAAACATTTCAATTAACTTGTCTGAAGGAAGTGCACCAAGCACACTGACACAGCATTCACAAATGAACGTCTCCAAATTAGAGGCATGCACTGCCGATGTCTAACCACTGAAAACATCCTATTAGTTTCAAAGTGGCATTTTCTGGTTAGTACAAATAATAGAGAATTATTAATGTGAAAATGCTCCAGTTACAAGTGTCCAAATAGTTTTTTTTTTACTGAATGGTGCCTTACCTTTGTCCTCTGGTGCAATTTCTTGAGCTTTCTTTAGATCAATCTGTAATGGGAAAACTTCATAAGTCAAACAAGGATCCAGACAGAAATCCCTTTACCGATCCCAGTATCGACCTCTGTTGTTGCACAGTCGATTCAACAACAAGGCCAATTTCTGTTTGGGGACAAGTGTCAATACGACATTATCAATTCCCAATTTTGCGTTTAGGGCTGCAAATGCACCATTAGGATTACGTTTTATCTTAAAGGGGTTTTAAAAGAAACATTTAGTGAGTCAGTTGGAAAAAAAAAAGGATAAGTGGGTTCTAAATTTCTGTTTGTTTTAATCAATATACAGGAAAAGCCTAGATTGGTCTTGTGCTTCACCAGAATTCTTGGAAATACATTTGTTCAGGAACAGTTAGTCTGTAACCATGTTTTCTAATGACTTTTGTTTCAAAATGAGGCTTATTTTGCCACGTTCCACACGGGTCTTTTTTTTTACCATGGCACTGCTGTAGTCCTTCAGTCCCTGCAAACCCTGGGCCCTTCTGAACAGAGCCTTAGTGTTCGACTGGTTCAGCTCCAGAACCTGGGGAGAGAACAGATAACAAAAAGGTGAGTTAGTCCTTTCAGCATGAAGGAATATGCACATTTCAGCCCTTGTCATTGCCCCTTTTCCTACCAGCCAAGTAAACAGCTAACAGTCATTCTTAAAATACTAAACAGCAGCTTAAAACTGTTTGGGAAATAATTCCCTCGTCCTAAAACCCAACCCGATTCGCACGTCTCGATTCACAAAAGGTTTCTTTGGCACCGCTGCTGCAAATAACCCCTGCCCTTCAGGGTGTGTGTGTGTGTTGTGGACTCTGCAGAGTCTAAGATTACTGCCGTCCTACTTTACCTCATCGCAGCTGTCTACAGCAGCCTGCCAGAGCTGCAGCTTCAGCTTGCAGGCAGCTGTGTTGAGGATGCAGCTCACAGCCGTCGGCTCCAGTTTATGCTGGGTCTGCTCGTCATCCAGTTGTTCACACACCTCCAGGTACCTGGACAGGTGTTCAGGCTTTAGGCTTGGGAGTTTCGTATGCATGCACTCATCGCCACAGGTGTCATCACACCATGTGTTAGTAATCACTTCTTCCCTCGTGTTCCCACTCCGGGGATCAAAGTAGGGCCCCCTCTGACTGTCACATGCAACGCTTCCAGAAACATGTCTTTAGCCAGCTACGCTACCAAAAAGCGAGCAATTTGATGGAGCATTTATATTGAGTGTCTTACTGATATCCAACTGTTACATCCAGACATACAGCAACAAGTGGTGTTCTTCCAAAAAGCAAAAATTGACCATATAAATATCACAAAAAACATTTCACCTGAGAGCTTTTGAGTATTTCTTGATTGCAGACTGCCAGTCCTGGTTCTTGAAGAAGTTGTTTCCGATATTCTTGATATCCTCAGCAACAGACAAGACCTTTTCCACCTAAACAGAAAGATTGGTAAAGGATTTTTTTAATTTGTTAGTCTTTATTCATTCATCATAACACAAGGGCAATCCAGTATCTGTATCAGAGAGACTATTCCTCAACTTTCTTGTCCCTGGGTTCTCTTGATCTCTCTGAAAATGATTTTCCTGCCTGAATCTTGAGTAGACCTTCATCCCATTACAAAGTGCACTTACATCTTTGAAATCGACGTCAGAATCTTCAGGGAATTCCGGATGTGCGTCTCCGGAGCCGTCGCTGGGCGCCACTCCCCAGCTGTCCCCCTCCTTGTGCTCCCCGCACTCTGCAATCACACACGGCTGGGAAGGAGGTAAGACAAAAAGGTTGCACGTACAGAAATACAATATATAGATCCCGCCATACAAAACAGCACTAATTTGCTGAAGGTAAACAATCATGGCACGCAGTCTTGAATGCCACGATGTACATTCAGGCGTGAGAGCTGGTGCATCTTATTACAAATTATCATGTCACATCAGCAAACTATGGGGAGTTAAATCAATAAGAGTATCAAAAGTATACAAAAATAAAGTGAAGCATTTTCTTTTAACCTTCGCGCTGTGGTGGGTCTGAGACAGCGCGACGGTTAAAAGAAAATGCTTCACTTTATTTTTGTATTAGGTAAAGTTGTCGCAACACGACGGTGGGTTACAATGACTGAAGGGTCACAATGACCCGAAGGTTACACAAGGTTTAAACATTGTATTTTTCGTTAGTTCACCTTCAGAGGCCCATCCTCCTCTGTCTCAACGGCCTCCAGTAGCTTGACCAGCCCCATCCCCTTCAGAACCTGCCCAAACACCACGTGTTTGCCGTCCAGGTGAGGAGTAGGCACGGTGGTGATGAAGAACTGAGAGCCGTTGGTGCCGGGGCCAGAGTTGGCCATGCTCAGCAGGCCCACTTTGTCATGCTGGAGGGGAAAAGCAGCAATGATGTCAGTCGCTAAGAATACTCCCTTAGAAATGCCTGCCAGTGCTGTATAAATGCCTTGTTATACTAACATATCTATATTTGTTTATATAACTATGAATAAATAATAGGTGGTGTATAACAGAAGCCTTGCCGTCCACTGGCACTGTGAAGTTTGAGAAATGATAGTCTACTATGTTTTTAATCACTTTACTACCTTGTAGTGAAAGTTTTCATCCTCAAATTTCTCCCCATAGATGCTCTCTCCTCCTGTGCCATTCTGGTTGGAGAAGTCGCCTCCTTGGATCATGAACTGTTTGATGACTGGAATAAATTGACATATTTGTTTTAGTAAGCCTCTAATGTATAGATTAAATCAATAGCGCACATTGTGAGAATGATCGGATGTAGCAAAGAAAGAAAAAAGATTCATAATTTTTTGCAAGGACAACTAGGATGTTTGACAAGAACAATCTTTGTAAAAATATTTACTACTTACTCCTGTGGAAAGGACATCCTTTGAAATGAAGTGGTTTTCCCGTGGTTTGGCCAATCCCTTTCTCCCCAGTGCAAAGTGCTCGAAAATTTTCAGCGGTTTTTGGGACGATGTCATTGAACAGCTCGAACACAACTCGACCAGCTGAGAACAATAAAACCACTTGCTGTGATAATGTGTACATAGTATACCGTGACCTGAGTTTATTCCGTTCTTTGTTTAAATTACACCACTATAACCGTTGATTATCTGGTAGTAGAGTAATGTGTGTAAACATAATTGTAAAAGTATTCTAATGCACATGTTATTACACGTGGGGTTAGACATGTTTATTCATTGGCGTGCTAAGATAGCTGATTGGGCTAATCGTAGCTAGTTAGCTAGCCATGCTAGCAAGAACAGCAAATGACTTGCATGTGCTATTCGCTCGTAAAAGTGTGACTGAAGTTGGGAGACAAATTTAAGATAGAAATAGCACTTAAACTTTCATCAATTTAACGCGTGTTTCTTGCTGTAGAAAACACCAGCGTGATTTTTATTATCTAGCTAAATAATTTGCAACCTTTCATACGGCAGGAATCAATGAAGCTAGCTAGCTAACCGGCTACTGCTCGGACCTTCTACCTTTAGCCAGTATAGTTCACTTCTATATCTCAAATATCTAACCTCTTTCTCCACCAATGTCGACATCAAAGAACACACGAGGATTCGTAGGGTTTGCAGGCTTGTTCAGTGGTATTGCGTTGGACATTTTTTAAACTAGGTAGGTAGTGATGCATGCAATCTAAACTAGTTTTTAGCTTGTCGTCTGTCCGCCTGCCTTTCTCCAATCTCGTGAGAAACGCTTTTTTTCTTCGGTGGTTGATTCCCAGACTGCAATCTTGTAATATTTTGTGGTACAACGCCGTCTACTGAGCTGGGTATGCAAGTACTACTTAACTGCAGTACTACTTTTACGGGCAAATATCAACATAGGCCTACTTATTTTTATTCAAATAAACGATGGTTGTATGATATGGTGGTATTTCATAGTTTGATTGCGGACCCAAACATCACTTTACTATCTATCAAGCCCTTGACAGACTTTTCGATGTGTTATTATAGAGATACACTTTGGATAGGGAAAAAATGAGCCAATAGTACAGATATCAAATCTGCGATTGATTGGAGAAGAGAGAGCTATAAACTGGGGGTAGGATTACTGGCATATTGAGGTAGGCCTTGCGGCACAAAAGGACCCCTCTGCCGGGCCCATTACGTGGAAATTGGAAATCTCTGGTGCAGTGAAAGTACCTCTCAGATAAGTTATCTCTGGGGAATGTAGCCTACGTTTTTTTTTTCTGGAAGGATTATCTGTTGCTTTTCGAAGATTTATCAAAAGCTGAAATCAGGGACACTAGGAGCTGCAATACAGGCTGGTATCTCTGACACTGGCAAATTGCCATTTTCTTTCCATCTTTCCTTTTTTTTTTTTTTACTTTAAGCACTGCATCTCCTGGACATTGTGAACACACTAAGAACACTTTTGATAAATTGTGTCTCTTACTGGGGTATAACTTTTTTATGATGAATAAGTATGAACAACTTCCTTTTCAACAGTATTGTATTATAAATCAGATTGTTGCTATAGTGAGATGATGCACCAATATGAATACAAAATAATACATCTTAAGTGTTACCTATATGTAATGTACCAGACAAAACGCGATGACTCTGCAGAATCTAGAGGATAACCTTTTTAGAATGGATTATCATCACTTGAAGAATGTGTTAGGGAGTCAGGTGGCTGAGTGGTGAGGGAGTCGGTCTAGTAATCTGAAGGTCGCCAGTTCGATTCCCTGGCCGTGCCAAATGACATTGTGTCCTTGGGCAAGGCACTTCACCCTACTTGCCTCGGGGGAATGTCCCTGTACTTACTGTAAGTCGCTCTGGATAAGAGTGTCTGCTAAATGACTAAAATGTCTAATGTGTTAAGAAAGAGTCTCATAACTTGATTAGTTTGTGTATTCATGACAAGAAGGTATTTGTCAGTCAGTCAGTTCTCCAGATATGGCATCATGCTCCTTTAGTTTTTTTGACACTCTGACCAACTCATGTTTTATGGCAAGGTCATCCCTCTGGGAAGAAAACAATAATATTTGTATCAACAGACTTTTTTTCATTGGATTTTACTTCTAAACATGGATAGTACAGCAAGATGCATGAATTCAAATACATTAAATCTTCCTTGATGTCGGCATAGACATTTCAAGAAGGATTTTCTGACCACCCTTTTGAATCACCCAGTGGCAGGCACAAAGTGCAGTTCTACCACAAATAATTTTACATTTTTTATTCCCTTATGGTAATCTGTAAGTGCAAAGTGACAAGTAAGGGAGGACACTTGAGAGGGGAAAGAGAGCCCACACACGTTTTTTTTCCTCCAACTAGTTTCGAGTATAAGCTGTTATGTAGCTTGTTCACACAAGGTCAGTGAGGGGAGAGTATTGAATATTCTTATAGTTAACGACTAACTTTGTTGAGTAGAAACCGTTTGTTGACATCCTTGCTGTAACTGTCGTACATGTTGGGTGTCCAAGCGAGTCTGCCTCTGGCTCCGGCAGATTGCTTGTCTAGAAAGTGTGGCGGTGCAGTCCTATACAAAAGCGGAAGCGCTACATTATGCATGAGGAACGGAGCAGCCTACATTCACCCAACACTTCACAAGCCTGAAAGGCTATATCAAATGCACAGTGTGCACGTAATATGAGTGGTGGTAACAGAATATGAAATACAATAAATAGAAGTAGCTAATTACAAACGTTAGCTCACCATGGGTTTTGATATCTGTGAGTCACTCTGTCCTCCAGGGCTGAGCGGATTTCAGATCTCTGGATGAACAGTAATCAACAGGAAGGGAAATTAAGAAGCCAGCAGGGCTTTAACGGAGATGCTGTGAAAATATCTTGTTTGTGTCGAGCTTACTTTGTAAAGTTATGACAGAAAATATAGCATGTGAACCAACTTCAAATATATAGGTTATCCCTTGAACCTTAAATAAGCATGTAAAACACCACCACAAGAAAATACGTAGCCTATTTCAATAGTGATTCAAGGAGGATCGAATTTGCCCTCCAGTATGTGGGCTATTAAGTAACATAATAAACTATAAATGTATCAAGGTTTGCAGTCCGCTATCTCTGCCCCCCCCCCTCACCTAGCCTAATTAGCATTCTGCATATTTGAGCCTCACCTTAATTTGCATGTTGCTAAACAGCGTCTCACTGTTCAACAGCTGGTGGTATTGCAAGCCCCATCCCACCCCTCCGACACATCTCTGCCCGAGTGGAGGTGGAGGAGGGTTTAGGCTGGCCCGAAACAGGTAATTCACATCGCTTGTAGCTTCGGGCGACATAGAACTAATGCCAACATGTTGTGGGAAATCGATGAATCTCGTCTGATAATCTCCGATTCCGTCTGGACCTTGGAAACGAGATAAAGAATATGCGACTCTACTATGATTTGCTTTGTGTACTGTAAATAGGGCACAATGTAACAACACACACACACACACATGTTTGTTTTACAATCCTGGACTGTAGGACTGACAATTACTTCCCATTTCAAATCATGTTATCCTTACTCCTAACTTTAACATAATTTCCCAGAACCCCTATAGCATTTGAAGTTGTGGGGCCCCCATAGTGTCAATTGTCATACTATCCTTGTCCCCACAAGGGTAAATAAACAAGACCACATCAAATCCTTATCATTACACATCTCCATAAATGTCACAATTAAACAATCATGACATAATAAGGGATAATTAATTGCTACCCCTGCCAACCGTTCTAAATCCCAACGTGCGTTTGCCACCATCAACCTCGTGTCATTATTACCTGTAAAAAGCATCCTTTGTCCATAGCTTTGTGGAACTTTTTCTCGGACCTCTTCATTAGTCATTATGGTAGTGTTCAGACACGCGAGCATGACCCCCGCGGACATAAAGTGAGCTCAATGTTCAGTGGTTATAGGGTCAGTGACTGTTGCCAGGCAACTGGGTTGTCAGTGTCAGTGTTTGGAAGCAGGTGTTGTGCTCGTGGCCCGTCATAATGACCATCCTGATGACCATCCCGAACGAAGATAGTGGAATTAACAAGTAGCTAATACGGTTAATTACACTTAGGCCTATAGGCCAGTTTGTATTTGACCATATCAATTGGCATATTATGCATATTTAGTATTGCTGCAGTTTTAGGCTTAATTCCAGGATCATTTCCCAACACTGCATGGGGGGGGACAAAGCTTGCAGCCAATGTGAATTGAGTCTGCAGTCTTTGGCATTGTTCTCTTTTATGTCACTGGATGGCGACAAAGGATCGGTTTTCCGTCCACACTGTATTGTCCTCCGGCTCCATTTTTGTAAATGGGTTCGTCCGAGCCTCCCCTTGTGTCAGTCACCATGGTGGCATACAACAGAAAGCTGTGGCGGCGGACTCATCTTTACTTTTAAATCTATCAAAATGCTTTTGTAAGGATTGTTTCTGTCGGCTATGTATAGCATTACATTCAAAAATGGACAACTGCTTGTTATAATAATAGCGTACACTTTTTCCTTTGAATGTAATTTCATAGATTTTTGTCAACAGCAAAATGCTGAAGATACAAGGACTGGATATCGGTGTCGGAACAGTTTGACCGCAAACGACTTCCAATCACCAGGCATCTTCTGTGACTTGTAAAAGGATTCTTCGAGCCGCGCCTTATAAGTTTCCTTCTGTTGGGACCGGTGGCAGCCCTCCAGAATAATCGGTTTGGGGACAGAAGGAAACCCCGAGGCTCACGTTGTGGCCTGGCATTGGGGGAGTTCGTATCCACCTCTATTAGCGTGTGCTGAACATAGTGGGAGAAAGTGGGAACAAACACTACCCTCTCTCTGTGGACCCTCCACCGTGGATATTTGCAATTGGTCAAAGGAATAAGCAATTCAACTGTTTTTTAAAAAACTCGTCTTCAACACAATGGCGTCTTATGTGGATAACAGCTTCCGCCAGGCTGTGATGATGAATCCAGCAGAAAGAACGCAACAGGTCAGAGGAATCATTCAAATATTTTATCGATACTTCATTGCTAAAACATTTCTGGCATGTTTTGATGAAGTCACCTGGGTACATTCTAACAATGATCTAGCCTTTCCCGCTGTGGCCACTCCTTCGCTACATAGCTACATTGTTTCCTTCTTTCTATGTAGCCAGAACTAGGTGCCATTCGGCTACAGAGTCGCGTATGTTGCTATTTTGCTAATCTGTAGTCTATCTGCAGAGATAATCAGGGCTACTTAACATAGCAGTAGCTGAAATAACCTAACCCAGCCACTTATGGGAAACATATATTGCATGTCAAGAAAAAAACGTTACAATTCCTTGTGGGACTAATGTTTGATTCACAGTTTAGTTCGACTTGGATGTACTGTATTTTAAACCCAAACGTAATAATTGTCCATGAACAATGAGAGAGGGTTTACAAAGGGTTTACGATTATAACGGTCTCCGAATGACTGGTTGAACATTCGCATGCGATCTGAAATGTGTTGCAATCCAGCGCAGGCCCGGGACAATAAAGTAAAGGAACGTGGACTCGTAACACCTTCCCGTTATCAGTTACCCCGTTATCAGTTACCCCGTTATGCTTAAGGGGGTGTATTTAGATATCCTTCTTAGTTTTTTACTTTTGCATAGTTGATCCAAGAAGGTTTTTTGTACTTGTGGATAAACCGTAGGAAGTGCAATTCCACCACTTGGTTTGATAGCACACTGATACGCATAACAGGAGGA
The DNA here is from genome assembly GCA_023658055.1 of Thaleichthys pacificus. Taxonomy (NCBI): domain Eukaryota; kingdom Metazoa; phylum Chordata; class Actinopteri; order Osmeriformes; family Osmeridae; genus Thaleichthys; species Thaleichthys pacificus. The sequence goes on along the minus strand of CM042855.1, from coordinate 16,002,564 downwards.
AATCAATAGCCCACTTAAATGTAGTGGGCAAGGCAATGGGGACACCGGCATATGCTATTGTATCTGACATTGAGTAAACAATTACCGGGCAGGCCACATGTTGTCATTGATGGTGTGTAAACCTCAGGCCTGCATTCTGCTTGATCAGTTTTAAGGGATGCGAGGGCATGCATGCGCGCCTGGGGAAGGCTATGGCGGTATTTACTGTGCCGTCGCGAGCTCTCCTTCTCTGACTGCTTCATTAGACTGGGGTGATGGGGCAGCAATGACACTTGTAATCAAGCATGTCTGTCCAATCTGTCACAGACATGCCTTTTATGTTTGACTAGTGACACTATCTCGTGTGTATACGTCAGCCCCTCTGCATGACTGTCTTCTCTCAGGCGACTGATGTATTTTCACCAGACACGCTCTTATGTCTGCATCTCATCCTAAAATCTAGTCCACAGCACAACATTCAAGATATAAAAAATAAAAACAATTGCACGGACGATTTCTGTTGATCACAAATCACGCTAGTCCATGATAACGTTTCACAGCACTGCTTGTCAGATGCCAGCAATTCTGGTTAATCTGAACATCAGTTTCTGAGACAAACCTTTCCTTGTGCCAGTGTTCCTTCTAGGCTAGTTCATATTTAAGGCCCTGGTGCAACCTCTTGGGATTAGCCAACCATTAGAGGCCTGTCATTAACTCAAGTTATTGAGTAGTGAGGATGTGGAAATCTGAAGGCGCCAATCTCCCTCTATTATAACCTGGCATGAGTGAGTGTTAACTAAACTGCCCACTGGCCACTACTGTTGCTTGTTTTCACTTCTTCCCAGCATTTGTTGTGTTGCAATGCGCAGCAAACATCTGATTTGGTTCGGTTTATGAATACCATAGGGGAATAACAGAGGAGTGTTCTGGAAATGTCACATCTTAAGCCCAGGGTGATCAAGTGAACTTCAGACCGGCCACCCCCCTTATCCTGCAAGGTTCCTCTGACAGGCACATGGATATACACTCACACGCAGCCATAACCCCCACCTGTGAGTCACAGTGCTTCAATGACATAGCTGCTGCACAGTATGTTCTTATGCTTTGAGCCTATAGGTAAGGATTATCCATGACTCCAAATACCCAACTGGATATGTTACGGACTGAGGGTGATGATTGAAGACTTAGTCAGACCCAGGCTCTGACTCAGAGCTGGGAAATGCCATTGTCCCCTCTTGCTCTTGAACTCAATGCAGAATCTTCAGAGGGAGATAAGTAGGGACGATGGAGGGAAGGGAGAAAAGGGGTTGGTAATTCATCCATAGTCTTAGAGAGGCTGGCTGGCTCTCTTTAACCAATGGCAACATCCTGTTATGTTCGATTGGGACAAGGAAAAGCATCAGGTTGCTTTCTGAGCCCAACCAGGAAGGAAACAGATGACTACAGGATGGTTTTGTGGTGTTTATTTGTAACGTTTTCATCCTGACAGGCTGGTTTCCTCTGTGTACACTTCATAACCTCTGTCCTATTTTTAGTCTTCCAGACAGAAGCACGTGAGACTGAATGTTCAGACTCACGAGAAACTACAGTATGGTTAGCCTGAATCGTTGTTAGCTCAGCCTGTTGAATCGTATTGCATGCGGTCACAGAATTCCTCTCACTTCCAAGGAGTCATTCAGCAAACAACCACAACCAGTCTTGGCCTCCCCTCGCTAGGCTAACTCGCTAGGCTAACCACAACCATCCTTGGCCTCCCCTCGGTAGGCTAACTCGCTAGGCTAACCACAACCATCCTTGGCCTCCCCTCGCTAGGCTAACTCGCTAGGCTAACCACAACCATCCTTGGCCTCCCGTCGCTAGGCTAACCTTGTGGAACTTAAGTGATGTCACATGTTATTCTAGTTTTGAAAGTGGAGGCCTAAGTGGTCACACACATAGTGGTCACAGTGACGTATTAACCAGTTCAAACACAGGAGCTAGCCTATCTTGTGCATTTTGAGCTTTTCTGGACGCTCTGACTGACTGAGACTGGACTGGACACCCACGGTAATTCAGTGTACTTGATTTGGTTATTATAGTTTCATATTCACTTTCACCCCTGACTTTTTTTTCCCCCAGTTTCTTCCTGGTGACAAACATATTTCACCTCATGTTATCAAAAGTTGGCGATGGAGCAATATTCCATGTTATTGACCTCACACATTTAACCGCAGTTCATTAAAGATATTGATGTTCTGGAATTGTGGTGGCCTAGGGAGTTCGTTTAGAAGCGAGTCACTATTCCAATCACTCGTAACCTGCGACTTCTAGATAATAAATAGTCTATCCATCTCAGTGGCGTAGAAGAGCAGGAACACCATGAAGGAGAGAAGAAGGAATCGGATAATGAAGTTGCACATCGAGTGCTGCAGACCTTAGTGGAATACTGTTAGTTCTGTTCAGGTCAGCTAGTAGGGGGAATCTAATAATGAGAAAGCCAATGAGAAGCATTATCTCTGTATTCAAACCCTCTCAGTACGACTACAGAACACAGGAAGACCGTTACCTTGTTGCGACTGTGTGGACCAGAATTAGCTGCTGGTTTCTGCTGTAGTTGTCGCAGCTCTCTAACATCACAGGGTGGAAGCCAACATAACCTGCTGGACATTAGGCTCGATTTAAATCTGTTTGTAAAGGTAAGGTTAGACTCATGGACGGATTAATTATGTTATTCATAGCTCATTGAACAAGGAGAATAGGCATAGGCCAAGTTATCACAGCCTTTTATGAATGTTTAATATGGCGTAAGGCACTGTTGGAAGATTTAGAAGGTGTAGATTAATTGTTTTAATGACCGTAGTGCTTCTTGCTGGAAGGAGCAGAAAGCTTATGAAACTGAAGAATAGCATCGTTGTGAGTTTCAAACACTGCAGCTGGAGGCTGGATGCAGGCAGCCAGGCCAGCTTTCTCCCCTGTCTTTGATCTGGTGTTCTCGTGTGTGTGTGTGTGTGTGTGTGTGTGTGTGTGTGTGTGTGTGTGTGTGTGTGTGTGTGTGTGTGTGTGTGTGTGTGTGTGTGTGTGTGTGTGTGTGTGTGTGTGTGTGTGTGTGTGTGTGTGTGTGTGTGTGTGTGTGTGTGTGTGTGTGTGTGTGTGTGTGTGTGTGTGTGTGTGGAGGGGCTCAGGGGGCCATGCCACCCTCTCTGGGCCCGCTCCTTTCCAGCACAGTTCATCTGCTGACAGACCGTTCCCTTTGGTCTGAGGCCGGGCTCAGTACAACGCTGAGGCATGATGGGAACCCAACGGTGCTGAGTGTTCTGACTCCGCCCCTTTCCTCGTGCGCTGCATCCTTCAGGCTCCGTGCTCCCGGCCTCGATCTGTCAGCGTTTGAAATACAGACGGGCTGGGTCACTTCTCTTACAGTCGTACATTTGTTGGAAATGAATCACAGTCATTGTGTCATGTCAGAAGTATGTTTCAGATCCTCATGGGTCACATTCCTCCGGAGGTATTTTTAAAGCGAAGAAAAACAACTCTGCGTTTCAAGGCCCCCCAATAGGTCCCATTGTCCTTCACAGAACAGAAACAGATTGGGCCTATCACCATAACAGTCTTTGCATAACTAGCATCTCCACAGGCAGGAGGATAAACCAAGCTTGAGATGTTGACATTTGTGCGATTGTGTAACAAGACTGCCTGCTGATCCTTGAGGTGAATGTGATGTGGAATGGTGCAGAGCTACATGAAAACAAGTGGAGGCTTATCAGTGAAAATGGGCTTTTGGCCCTTGTCCTGTGCTGTGCTAGTGGTCGAGGTAATCCTTCCTGTGCTTCTACTGCTCAGACGTGAAGTGGATGAAAGCGTGAGCTGATTAATTGCCTGATTACAGGGTCTGTAAATCTACCGGTGGCCAGTCCACTGTGAAGCTTAGGGATATTTACAACGTTCCTGAGCTTTGTTTTTTCAGATTTCGTCTGTCGCAACCCCGGGGTCTGAATCAGGACACGGCAGAGTATTGGCCCGTTTGGGATTAACCTTTACCCCCTTATGTAGTTGTTCATTTTGAGTTTATCTGTTGAAGAAATGGTGAAGCTGTTCTTGTTTGCAGGATATCCGTTTACCCCTTTACCCAAGGACAAGGCTCCCTTTCTATCCAATCTTGAGTTGTTTTAGTAACAAACGAAAAACAAACAAACGGGAGCCAAACCCAAATGTAAGCACACTTCCACATTAGAAACATTTTCCCTTTCCCAGATGTTAAGTCTCACCCTACATCTTTCTGCTAGGAGGGTTTCAACCGATGTGAAATGAATTCAGGATCAGGTTGTGATGTGTTCTGTGTGCAGCTGAACAGAGCTGTGTTCTCTTCAGCAAGTCGTCTCTCATCTGATCCTAGGGTTACCATAGTGCACTAACCCTTCTCACACTGCTTCTCCTGGTCGTTTGCGTAATTCATATTCATGACCTCCTATTTCAGAAAGCGAATCTGGCGACTCAAAGGTTACAGAGCATATTTGCCAAACCACTTCCTGTTTATAGATCTTATTTTAATTTCTGCATCTGTGTTATTTCTCAATGTGGGGGACCAAATGCTTGCTTGGCGTGTGCACAAAAATAACTGATTTGTATCTCCTGATTTATAACATGCACGAGTCAGACAGCTGTCATTGTTCGTGGAAGACGCTGTCAGAATGACAGACACAGTATCGTCTAGTGTAAAGTAAAAACAAAACCAATTGAGTCAGAGCCAAAACAGTTTCTGCTATATGTAATCAGCAATGAGGAAAATGCAATCGTTCTGGGTTTCCTGTGCTCTGCGAAGCGGATTGTATTGGAGGTGTAGGATGTCTGTCTAGCTGAAACCCTATCTGCCTAAATAGGTCTTGGAGGGATTGTCTGACTTGTGGCTGGTCACGTTTCCAACCCTCTGCTCCTCCACTGGCTATCAAAGAAAATGTCCACTCAACCTAATCCAATTCTCTCTGGAATGTTCGACAGTTGAAGTCCCCAGCCTCGACCCCCCCCCCCCCTCCTATTCCCTCTTTGGGAAAGCAAAGTCATTATCTGTGAGCATTGCCTGAGTTGAACCTCTAGCTTGGTTTTCTTCTAACGGTTAGAGCTTTGAATGCTGAAATGTCAGCTTCAGATTAGCGGCCTGCTCTTTCCACATGCTGGGCACCAGTGAGCTTCTGTACTTGGGAGCTTCTTAGGGCTTTTCACTCTGAGAGGCTTGTGTAAACTGTCGTGACCTCTGAACTGTACTTCCGATGTGAACATCTCGCACGTGAAATGACACGCGTTGTGTAGAAGCACAGTTTCCATGTCAATATTTGCTCCACCCGAGTCTGTGACTGCATGTAGTCTGTGAAATCGTCTCCTGCGGTATCTCCAGTTAAAAGGGCAGGTCAGTCGCAGTGACGTGATGAACTGTGTTGCGTGTCAATTGTGCGATGCGTTGCAGATCGCCGTTGAAGGAAGGTATGACCTTACAGACGTTACACCGCTCAATCCTGATAATTGACTCTTGTCTGGTTTGACCTCAAACTGCCGTCCTCTGCCAGGGGTTCCTCAGCGCTCCTGCTGTTTCCTCGCACTTAAACTGTTCCTGCCAGGAACAAACGCTTTTCATTCATCTTCTTGTCACCATTAAGTATTCATATCATCCTTCGTGTAGCCTGGCGTTGACGCGACACAGCCCCAGAGCCAAGGATTAAAGGCAGAATAAGCTTTTCTTAATGGCAAATTAGTGGCACTTAAACTTGCTGAAGGAGGCGACTCTATAATAAGTAACATTCTGAAGCGTTGGGATCATCTATTGCTCTCCCTCAAGCAGGCAGTCATGATGGATGTTGTTAAAGGCAGGGTCTGTAATGTTGTTGAGATGCACTTTTTGTCACATTTGCTGTCATAAATGTCACATCCTGATAGCAACCAATAACTCTAAATGTTTGACAGTAAAATTAAATCAATCTGATATCTGTGGGCATCACAAGACTGGTTGTGTTTATTACAATAATTAAGTTCAGACTAACCTTAACGATTGGACGGCATTTGGACAGAATGCAATGATTGGATGGGCTACTTGTCTGTATACCTTTCTCCTGGCAGTAGTCCTGAAGCTTTCATGTGTTGTGGAGGAGTGGCTTTAAAGGAAGGCATGGGATATTGGCATAGGTTGAAATTCTTTCAAACTCCAGCTAAAATCGCTAGGCTCCCAAAACTTACCTACCCTGCCTTTAAGTGAAAATAACTTATGTCTTGTAGCCGTGAGGGTGAAGTGTGAAGCAGAGACAGGCCTCCAGTGACTGCTGCAGCTGGCTGTTTTTCCTGTCAGTAAATGCTGCAGCAGCACCCAGACTTCTGGGTGCTCTGTTCCTTTTGAGCTGTCTGACTGACTAATGGGCTCTCTAGCTAGACCCTTACTAGTAAACGTTTTTTTTATTATTATTCGTGTCAAAATCTTTTATTTTGAAAACTGGCAGGCATTTCTCTACTGGCTGACGTCCATCGACAGATTCAAGCTTGAAAAACGAGAGCAGAGGAGATGGAGAATGTCTTCGATACAGAAATCTCTTAACGTTTTATGTAACCACCCGTGTAGATGGGACACCGATGGCTCGTTGTGTTTCATGGCGTTATAATTTCATTTATTAGGAATGAAGGTGGTGCTGTGGAGTCATCTGGTCTGATGCTTGCATCCCTCACGGCAGTCTCCCTGGCCATATGCCGGCTGCTTCCAGATTTGGAGCCTATCTTGGGCTTGCCAAATCTGGTTGGTCAGGCTTTGCCTTGTCACTTTCAGTACCAGTCTGTGGCCATAGAGGATTAGGACTGAAATGGGCCTGTTGTAATGAACTTAAGTAAACCAAGCTAGTTTTCATCAGTTATTTGCATATTACCCAGCAGCTCCAGCATTTGTAAACAGGTCAAATTGACTGGTCAAAACTGTAAGTGATTGCTCAAGAGTAACCCGGTTTGAAGACAAGTTTCATTTCATTTCACAACTTACTGATAAGTTTATGAGACGTAACACAAAGCAACATTCTGTAGCGTCAGTTGGTGGTCATGGCTTCGGGGCGTTCTTGTCTTTTCAGTTGAGAGCTTGTGGCTTGTTTGAAATCATACTTTGCTCTAGTTGGGCAAAGCCTGATACTGTGAGTCAGATTAATTATAGTATAGTTTGATTTGGCTGGGTTTACAACACGTGACACAAAATTACCTTCTACCTCCGCTAGCAGAACAATGTCCTCTTTGCACTCTCGGTAGACCTGCTTTTTAAAACGATATTCATATGGCCTTATTGAAAAGAGACAGAGAGAAGTAGACAGGAAATTTAGGAGAGAGAGAGGGAGAAGGAGAGGGAGGAATAGAGGGAGACGAAGGGAGAGAGAGATGGCCCAAGCTGGAATCAAACCCGGGTCGGTTGTGTCAGGGCCTCAGCATGTGCTCTACCTAGTAAGCCATCAGGGCACTCCAAACCTTCCTTTTTGAGGCCAACCTTGTTTGTCATCTCATAAGTGGCCGACTGCTAACTTTTAACATTGAGGCTACATTTAAGGTGCAGCGCGATGTTAAATGAAGACCTGTGTTTGATTGTAATTGGAGGGAGAGACTGCAAACAGACATTCATTCATACTTCTCCATATGTCCTAGTACATAGAGTCCAACCAGCAAGTGTGCCTACACAATAGCTCCCTGTTGAAACCAGCTTCTGCTTGTCCAAAACCGTCTACATCAGAGTAATTATGTTGTCGCCAGTCTGGGAGAGACTGTTTTTTTTGTACATTTGAACCAAACAGTCTTACCAACGTCAAAAAAAGACTCTTTTTAGCAAGTGGCAAAGCTTGGTCAACTTCTTATAGGCCTGAGAGAAATGGTAGAGTGCATTTGTTGTGATGCTAGATGCAAGAATTCCTCTTGAAGTCATAACAGTAAAAATGAGTAATAACCACCACCTAAACCTATTTCAGAAAAGGCTTACTCCAAATTAAATTCTACCGTCTTATTTTTCCACACAAGACCTGTGGGAATTGAGGGAACGAGGGAGTCTATAGATCTGACTTAAGCCCAGCCAGACCACAATAGTTTAGCATGGTGCGTCTTGTTTCTTTAGCAAAACAACATCCTCAGGATGTCGCTAGCTGAGACCTATTTTAGTCAAGAAGGCCTTTGGTGGGCCAACAAGGTAAACAGGAAGTGAGCATTGAAAGACCGGGTTAGCAGGGTTCCATAACCCGTGTGTATGATAAACACTGTTCCTGGAGCTAATTGTGTTGTCATTAGCTAGTTAGGAGAGATTGTTGTTGTTGCTATGTACAGTAGCTACATCACTGCCATATAATGTTAATTAATAATTGAGCATATTCTGTTGATTTATTCTAGGTCTAGCATGAAAGTGTGATCTCAGAGATACTTGGCATATTTTAAGTAAACTAGTATTACATGTCCCTTACATCAGGATATCGTATTTTCTTCTGTCACTCAGTGAAACCTATACCCTTACATGTCATGACCCTACAGTAAGTAGTGTTTTTCTCTCCAAAGAGTCCCCCAAAACAACATAAGTGCCATTATCTCTAAGACTTGAGGTATAGAGAAGGTGACAACAGCACCCTCAGGACAGAGAGACTGTGGCAGGGAAGGGAGCGAGAGAGGGAAGGAGAAAGATCCGGTGTTCTTATGATTGCAATGTTGAAAGACCGTAAATGACTCTGTCATCTGGTTAGCGTACTAGCGAAGGCATCTCGGCTGGCTGGCAGCCCACTCGCAGGGGACGTGTTGCCGTTGTGTGCAGATAACCTAAATGTCAAAGCTCCTCTTGAGAGCCCCTCAACATATGGCCAGTGACGGCTAAAGTAACCTTGCCTCAATGAAGCACTGTTAGGCTAAAGTCAATGCTGTGACAATTTTGAACATGTTTGGCATGACACTGCCCCTGAATGTAGCGTGTATTTAGGGTAGCTAGCTATAATAGGAAGGCAGCGTGCCGTCCATGGATTGCGAAATAAGTCGTTGTTAGCTACATTAGATTTACTACAGAAACATTCCAGGTCCATCTGGCGAGAATGGAGGTTAGCTCTATACCTATTGGCTGTTTTCATTGAAGTTAAACAAACTGGTTTGTTCCCTAGCAACTGTTTGTCGTGATATCACTTTGAATTTCCCGACACAGAATGTGGTGGTTGGAATAAAGGGATTGATTACTGAATTCCATAAATACCCTGGTGAAAAGTTGAAGTATGCGAATATTTTGAGAATTAATTAGGCCTAGCTACCACATTCCGGAGGGATCAGAGAAGCAAGCAGAAACGCAGCACTGCATGGCCTGCTGAGACCTGACTTGCTAATATTTCTCTACCGTGTTGACCTATAGCTGACTCATTATTGACTCTCCTACTGTAGATGTCGGCTTATTTAATTGGGCTGAGAGAGTGAATTGAATTATTACATGTGACCATTAACTAGCTCTAGCTATAGTCTTAAGTCACAACCAGATAGCCTAGGCTACCGTTCTGATTTAGATTTAATTTTCGTACTACAGGCCTAGGCCTATACATTTCTTTATTTTGACTTTCAGGTTTCATGAATTGATCTTCCTGTGTTACGTAACACCGTGGTGATTGTGCTGCACCTCTTCTGAAGGCATTGTTTGGGCGAGATGGAGCGGATTTCATTCGGTCAGACGGTTGGCAAAGTTCCCAGTTTGGACCTGCTACGTTGAGGTTGAACGACAGAGCTGAATGATGCTATTGTTTCAGCCGTGTTCAGAGTCCCCTGTTTAATCCACACTGGAGTTGTGTGGTTCAGGGTTGGGAAGCGGTTAGAGTTGGGGTCAGGGATAAATGGTCATTCATGATTGTAGCCTAGTTATCACTATCAGTGAGGAGGAAGCGGTGACGAGAGAGAGAGAGAAAAAAACGTGCGAGTCATATCCCAATTTTGAATAAGACTTTCGATTTTGATCAGTTCCTTGTTGATGTCCGGTAGCCTACATGGTTGTGTTTAGTTTGGAGTCTTTCTAAATACGAGTGACCGGAGTTCAATCCACCCTAGGTAGTCCCGATCTGCTCACGCATAGCCTAACACTCATCTCTAATTAGATAACTGAGTTCCCTTGATCCATGTTGCTTGTTCAACGTTGTGTGGCTAACGCTAAAACAACACCAGGCTGGAGACCCGCAGGCGAGCTAACCCTCGTTTAGCATGGACAGATTGGCTCATTTGCACCCAGAGGCGTAAAAGTGCTAGCATCACATTCTCCTCATGATCTCCCGTGTCATATTCAGAGATGTTTGAATACTGCATTATTCAACACGGATGTGCAAACTGGTGTTACGACAGTTACCTACACTCATTTAAATGGTGCTATAGCCTACTCATTTTAATGGGGATTAAGTGAATTGTAATTTTCGACTTGGTTAATAGTCATGCTGTCTTTAGGGCTAAGTTTAGTTAAGTGTATCCAAAATGTGCAGTGCTAAGCACAACCTTACAGCTCTAACAAGAAACTACGGTTAAATACGTTTTAATGTGTCAGGCGATATTTTAAAAATACTTTCCTGATGAGTGAAGGAGAAGTGAGACACACAGGGAACAGTTCCTAAGAGCTTGTGCTTAGCCGTATGAATTTTAGCATGTTCAGCTCGTTCCCGTCAAATTAATCTTACAGACGTACCCTGACTGAGTCATTGAAATCCAATTCCTACTTTTTAACACGAAGAATGTGTTGATTCAAGTCTTAAGTGTAAACGCAGCTCCAGTGCCACCTTACATTGTTTTAGCTCTACACATCTGCTCTGCTCCTCAGGCCTCGTGCATCTTACAGAAACCGCCCGTTTGTAAAGCGAACAGAACACTTGATGCTGTTAAATTCTTATACCGACATGATGAACTATTGATAACAAAGTCCTTTCTGGTTACAGAAAATGTGTTACAGATGTAATGTGTAGATGGATGTTTATAATGTATAATATATATCATATACCAAGACATATAATTGGAATATGATACATTTTTACCATAGAGGCTTATGTTTCCACGCATATTTAGATGTTGGGCTGTAGGGATGTTAGATGGTAGGGATGTTGGGCTGTAGGGATGTTAGGCTGTAGGGATGTTAGGCTGTAGGGATGTTAGGCTGTAGGGATGTTAGGCTGTAGGGATGTTAGGCTGTAGGGATGTAAGGCTGTAGGGATGTGAAGGTGAAGACAGAGACCTCCAAAGGCACCAAGAGGCCCAACCATCTGCAGCCCCCACACCCTGACACTACATCTGTGTTGGTTGGACGCGGCAGATCAAAGCTGTAGGTCAGAAACCCCTCACCCTCCATTTCGACATGGCCACTGCTGAGGGGAAATTGACGGTTGCCAAAGAAACGTCTGTTACGTATGGCTAGATAATTTGGGTTTTGGGGAGGGATAATGATTGGTAGCAAAGCATGATGGGAAGGGCCTTCCTGGACTCTCATTCTGGCTGTGTGTTGGCACCCTCCTCCACCCATCCAGCCAGCAGATGTGGTCCCTCATTAAGACTCTATTACACGTTGAAGGACTGGCTGCTACCGAACAGAGATACTTATCAAATCCCCTCCAGCCCAGATAAATATTCATGAACGGCACGAGATTCAACACCATTTTTTTAATTTTATTTTTACTCCAGACATCTTGAATAAGTAGTCTTGAGGACCATTGTATTCATTAAGCAGGTGCTTTTATCCCTAGAAAGATTACAGAGGTGTGTGTTTGCATCATGTCAGATGACTCATTAGGTCATGGGCTATGCACCCTTACAACATAAGAAAATTAACCGCATATGGTCAATTTCACTCCTTAGAATTGTTTCTATTGTACTGTCTTTTCTTAGCCTAGTATTGAGGGAGAGGGAGTTTCCTGGCTGATATCACATGAAAAAAAGTATATTTTTAAGACCTAGTAGTAAATATCACGCCATCTAGACTTGTTCTTATGTCTAATCTAAGCCTTGACACAATGTCTCCTTAATCCCACACGCACCAGATAAGAATGAATATCTCCCAGTTTTAAATAATTTAAAACTCCCAGACAGAGATTTGTTAGTGGTGGTTCATGAGCATGATCCGCCAGCACAGCGAAGCATGCGTCCATTTTGCATGCTCCAGGAGACTCTGTGCTTTGGTGCTTAATGGCTTTATCTCGCGCAGCTGAACTAGATGGTGCTAAGCTCATTCACATGCCTACTTGATTCTTGTTAGGCAAGCCACAACCCCCCCCCCCCCCCCCCCTGCCCCTCCTCATTCACAAAAACACAGGTTGCCATGCAACAGCTATCGACAGTGTATCCTTGAAATTAGCTTGTGTTTTTTTTCTCAGGAGTTTTTAGACAGTGTCAGGGCTGAACTGATTAACTAGCTAATGCTAACAAGCCCGTTAACAAGCCGAGTGCCAGCTTCCATTGAGTGAGAACATCGTTCTTGTCTCGTCCCAAGAGGAACCAGATTGTGCTGGGAAGCTATGTGTGTGGGTGTCGTGTGTGTGTGTGTGGGTGTCGTGTGTGTGTGTGTGTGTGTGTGTAGTCCAGTGCTTCGCCGTGACCTTGTTCTGGTCCAGCCTCCACCTGCTGCCTCTCCCAGGGTGATGGTTATAAATACCCTCCAGACCTCACCCTCTCTGTCAATAGAGCCTCAGGGGCAGCTACTGGCCCTGCACACAGACACGCACAAACAAAGGTATGAGAACACACACAGGAATGTGCTCATGCATTGTATCCACTCACAGAAACACACACACAAGCACGCATGCACACACACAGGAATGTGCTCATGCATTGAGTCACACAGACATTCACGCACATACACACATACAGGAATGTGCACATACATGGGGTCCACACACACGCACACACACACACACATACTCCCTGAGTGCCTCATCTACAGTGACATGCATCCAGGCATCATTCCTCTGCCCCAGAGGTGGATGAGTTATCAGCTCAGTTTTTGGATAAACTGCCATCCTTGCTCTTTTGTATGCACTGGGGGTGTTTGTATGTGAGTGTGTGTGTGTGTGAGAGTGTGTGTGTGTGTGTGCGTGTGTGTGTGTTCGGTGAGTCCCGCCTGGCACACTGACACAGATGGCGGTGCAGGACCAGAGTGCTGAGCTGGCTGGATCACCTAGTAGATGTCATTTGCACGTTCTGCACTGTAGGCAGGTTGACCTCCCAACCTTCAGCACATCTCTCCTGACTCCAGCTCTCTTGCTAACTCCATCTCATCTCCCCTGACTCCAGCTCTCTTGCTAACTCCATCTCATCTCTCCTGACTCCAGCTCTCTTGCTAACTCCATCTCATCTCTCCTGACTCCAGCTCTCTTGCTAACTCCATCTCATCTCTCCTGACTCCAGCTCTCTTGCTAACTCCATCTCATCTCTCCTGACTCCAGCTCTCTTGCTAACTCCATCTCATCTCCCCTGACTCCAGCTCTCTTGCTAACTCCATCTCATCTCTCCTGACTCCAGCTCTGCTAGCTTCATCTCACAGCCCTAGCCACGGTTAGAACTGCTAGCGCTGCTAGGTCCCACTGGACAGCAACCATGTTTATTGAGAGAGAGAGACACCATGGGTGCTTTGCCTGGTCCTTTTCTTGTTCTACACACGTGTCAGTGATTTAGTGGATGGGCGTAGCTCAGTGGCAGAGGATCAAAAGCTTCAAATCCCACTATGTCACAATGGCATAAATTAAGACATTACTGCAATGTTATTGTTACATGGTGATGTGATTTTCATCACCTCAGAGGGAGAGCGGGGATGTGTGCAGCCTAGAACCTCCATCCTAATGGATGAGCCAGATGCTGTTCTTCCTAGCATGTCTGACTACCTCCCGTACGGTTAGCTAGCCGTGGTGGGTGGGGTGGGAGCTGGCCCAGCCGCGCTAGCTAGGCGGTGTGCTTGTGTTATTTGTGAGTCCTCCGAGACATTATCTCGTCCTGTCTCATCTGAGGAATGCAGGCCTCAGCCCTCAGCCCGACACTCAAGAAGACCCCATGGCTGTCACGGTAACGAATCCTGGAACATTGCCACGCTATCTGGAGGAGTTGAAAAGGTCCACCTCTGTAAAGGTCATAACTGAAAATGGAGGCTGGGCAAAAATAATGATTGGGAGGGAGGTGTGGGGGAGCGTTGGAAGGGGGTTTTCTCTGTCTGTGCACTGTGACCCCACTGCTAGCCTAATAAGCCATGGTAAAAGCGAGAAACGGCATAGAGGAAACATCAAGCCGTACCCGTGACGACAAGCCAACGATTGTTTTGAATCTAGGTCGAACTCGATTCCAGCTAAGGTAGTGCTAGCCTAACTGCAGAAAGTGACAACGTTGTTTGAATCAGCTTGTTTCAAAGGGGTTTCTTTATTAATGAAATGCTATATGAGTAAATGCTTTCAAATAACAGTAGAAGGGTAAAACTTTAAACGGGAAGTTTAAATCATAATATAGCTTAGAACCATTTTTACACAGAATTGCCTAATACTGAGAATCTATCATTGATTTACTCTACGTGGTAAGCCAGTGAGACCAAGTGGAACTGTCACACACACATACGACCATGGGCTTTATGGCTGAATAACGGGCTTTATGGCTGAATAACAGGCTCTAGATCGTTTTAATGCGGCCAGTCAAAGATCGCTGTTCATTACCATCATCCTTGGAGCACATACGTAACCATTCCACAAACGTTCATGTCCGTGAGGCACACAAAAGTCCTTGTCTCTCTTTTTCGATCTCTATACACACACCCATACAGTTTTTGCTCATATGACCTGCATACAGTCTTGGAAGTCTCTCTCTCTCCCTCACATATACTGTTTTTATATAGGCTACAGGTCCCGTTTTTTGCTCAGCAGATATGACCTGTACCTGCAGAGGATGGATAGTACAGTCCCTGTTTATCTCTCACACCAACCCATTGTCTTCCAGGTTCCCTCTCCACTATCAGGGGGATTGGATGCAGGCATACGCATTGAAGCAGAACTAAATGAGTAAATGGATTGGTTATTCAGGCCAGTTGAACAGGCTGACCAGATGAAGGCCCCATATCTTGTTTGCAGACACTGTGCTGCAGGGAGATAAGACGCGTTTTTCATCTACATTCATTGTCTGCTTGGGTTCCACTGCCCTAGCTGTTTGATTGAAAGCGAGAAGAAAAGATTTAAAGCCAAGAAGAATGGCTGCTTATACGATGAGCAATAAAATAATCAGTTTTAAGCATAGACCTATGTTGACCTGCATTTCAGGACAACCTAAGGTAGTAGGCTATAAAGAGAGGTTGTGATGCAAAACTTCTCCATGTCACTTTTTGTTCAGATTCTCTGCTGAGGTGAACCAATCAGGATCCCGCTGACCATCGCCACTTCCTGAAAACCTCCCTTACTTCCTGGCATTCATGACACAAGTTAGCTAGCCCCTTCCCCTCCGAGCTTACATAACTGATGGAGAGAAGAGCAGGCGGGTGGTAGTGTTTGAGCCCCAGAAAGGGGAACAGAGCGCATAGTTTAATTCACTCGCTGGGAGGACGTAGCCTACATTCAATAGTTTTGCATAAAAAGTACAGAGTTACTGTTTTCGAGTCTCTCTGAGTTGCTGTGAAACCCCCCCCCCCCCCCCCCCCCACCCGACGTATCTGGTTTCATCAAAAGCGTCCGGGAAGCGTGTGCATCATGGAATGTGTAGGCCTATTGACTCAATATAGAACAATACTGGAGCAATTCCAGAAATGCAGTCGGTTCGCAATCAGCAAGCATCTTTTAGGGAATCCCTCGTCTAACAGGACCCGCGTCTCTGTTTGTCCTGGAGCGGGAAGGTAGTGTTTGTATAAGGCTCAGTTCTGAGTATCAGCTGTTTTAGCACCTGCAGTATAGAAGGAAGTCAATGACATAATGTTTTGAATTTTAAAAGGCATTGAATACTTAATATTGACATTTAAACACCACCGAATTTATTGATTTAGAATTCACCTAATTTAAATTTGAATGTAAAAAATCTAATTCAAATCTGATCACAAAATTCAAAGTTTGTAAATTCAGTATGCCCAGTGCTCAAATTCAAAAGATGAAATTCACATCCCAAAAATTTGAAGCGAAAAAATTCTTGAGACGAAAATATTCAAATTCAGACCTTTTACAGTGTCAGTAAAAGTAGTTAGTGCAAGGCTAGCTCTGTAGCTATCTAGGATTTGAGCAGTAACGTTAGCTAGGCTAGCTGGCTAACACTTTTTAGCTACATAATGTAGCTAATCAGCAATCATCAATGATGTCAGCTTTCTTGCTAGTCGTTAATGTGTTAACTCACATAAATAATTGGTCTGTCATATTTGTTCCCTATGGGTAATGTAATGTTTAATGTCTAGTCAGTTTCGAACAAAAATCGCTCATATACATTTAGCGGTGAAAGTGTTAAACATGTGTGATAAGAGCAAATTAAGTAAACGGATGTGTTGGGCGGCCGCAAAAATATTTGAGCTATGCAAGTGGGTTGCAAAGTGGAAAAGGTCGGGAATCGCTGATTATCTATGGCTAACACTATCTATTCATTTAGCAGACACTCTTTCATCCAAGGTGACGTACACTGGTTGGATTTGAACCGGGGACCTCCTTGATCTGTTGTCGGATACTGTGCCACTGAGCTATACCCTATCCCTTTAGATCTATTCACAGTGGCTCATCTCTGACTCATCATGGTGTCTGTCTGTGAGAGAAGCTTTTGTGCTCGTTCACGCGTACACAAACACTCATATCCAAGATGAAGGAAAGGTAGAGGGACTTCATCTCAATAACAACATGGATCAAACAGCCCGTCTGCCCTCACCTTTAATCTGGGAGGGGAGGAGGAGAGGAGGGGCGAAGGAGGGTTGTGTTGTCAGAGCGACTCACATCACCATACAAGGTTGTCTGTTGTCTCTAGCCTTCTGACATCAGGGGTTTAGCAGAGCACTGATCTGGTTGTGAGCTGTCTCCAGTTTAACATTCACCTCACGTGTAATATTCTCCTCACTTCTGCTGTATTCAACTGGCAGGACAGTCCATTTATAACGCCAGTTGAATGCTGTTTGAGTGTGTGTGTGTAACAGCAGATGTATGTCCAGGTTTTCCACATGCTTGGGGGGAGAAGCAGGCGAGATATTCTCACTGTGTATATTTGCGGCTGGTCTAAACATCTGAGAACTTGTCCAATCAAGGAAAGAGAACCAGCAAACGCAGCGGCGTGGTTGGAACGGTGGAAAGAGAGAGAGTTCTTCACATTCCTTCCTACAGCCCATCTCCAGGGAGATCTGGACTATCTAACAGTGAAGCCACAATTGATGGTTCTGCATATTTCCCTCTCAGCAGAGCAGAGCTCTGGAGTGGCGCTGTTTCCTCCTCTGTGATGTCACAGACCCGAGGAGGAGGGGGGGACAAACACAAAGCAGTCTGCCATCTAGTGGTGGGCTCTGGTACTGCTGCTCTTGGCTGGGGTTCATTGGCAAGAACGCTTGCTTTTCCCCCACACCCCCTTCTCCAGTCATCCCCTGGTTTGCATATGAGGAGTAGCATCCTGTGTTCCCCCTCCTGATGCCTGAGCAGGAGACTGAGGCACTGCAGTAGTGTTCCCGCTGCATTTACACCCTCCACAGGTAAACCAGTCTGTTTCCAAAATCAATTTTATACCTGTCAGGCCCAGTGGATCGAGACAGAATGGAGTAACGTCAGATATCTGAGCCAAAGACTATTCTGTTGTCTGTTTTTGGTTGTTAGATTAACATTACGCTACCTTTTCCTCTGCATTTCCTGCAGCCTACATCTCCACTAGCCCATAACTGCCTCACATAATACATGACCCCATCGATTGGTGACTAGGATATTCCTAGGTTATGCTTCTGGTAATGGGATTAGTTCTAGGGAGGATGGGTCTAGCTCAGTGCTAGAACATTTAACAGCAGATTAAGAGGTGGCAGGTTCAAATCCCATCCCACACCCCCCCCTCCGTACGTCACTTGATGAAAGCACCTGCAAAACGAACACCGTATTATAAATATCACGTATGAATAGTGGGACGTGCTCCTGCCACTGTGACTGCAGGGCTGTTCCCTGCTCTGCCAGTAGGTGGCGTCAGAGGCCTAGTGGTTAGAGGCACTGCGAGCCCGAGTCCACAGTGTGAAACCCCCCCGTGGCCAGAGTCCGGTCACTGTCAGGGTCGGCGCTGCGTGATGTCACACGCGCTAGGTAACACCTCTCACCGCTCTGGGGATTCACATCCGGTTAAATCAAACGTTCCAGAACGTTCTCTGTGAACGCGTCTGGCATATTGTGACGGGAGCTACGCTGAACTGACATGATACTATGATGCCGTTACTCAAGTGTTGATGTACTATGAATGCACTGTGTGCTATTTATGTCGTTTAGTTGTTGGTGTTTAATTTCCTGTTTACTTTTAGCTGTTCTTTCTTAGATGTTTACTGTGGAGGGGGCAGCAGGTCACTGAAACTAAACTGACCCCATCTCTGCTGGGGTTAGCCCTAGTGCTGGGGTTAGCCTGTGTCTGCTAGTAGCTAGGTTATTACCTGGCTGTGTACAGGGTTAGGTTTAGGGGAGGTTACTGCCTGGCTGTGTACAGGGTTAGGTTTAGGGGAGGTTACTGTCTGGCTGTGTACTGGGTTAGGTTTAGGGGAGGTTACTGCCTGGCTGTGTACTGGGTTAGGTTTAGGGGAGGTTACTGCCTGGCTGTGTACAGGGTTAGGGTTAGATTACTGCCTGTCTGTACTGGGTTAGGGTTAGATTACTGCCTGTCTGTGTACTGGGTTAGGGTTGGATTACTGCCTGTCTGTGTACTGGGTTAGGGTTAGATTACTGCCTGTCTGTGTACTGGGTTAGGGTTAGGTTTCTAGCTGCCTGTGTAAATGGAGTGATTGTGGTTGGAGTCTTCAGGTAGATCTGATCTGAAGGGTCGGACCCTGGCTGATTGTCGGGTCTCCAGAGAGGTGTCTCCTGGCTGGGCTGAGAGCGAGCGAGCGAGCGAGGGGGGCGGGGGGCGTCTTCTATGAACACAAACCCTCTCCTGTCTCCCCCGTCGACCTCCTGTCTCCCCTCTGCCAACAAAGACAACCCAGTTCACCCCCCCTCCCCCCCCCACACACACACACACACTCCCACACACACACACACACTCCCACACACACACACTCACAGTGCAGTGTGTGCAGCAGAGACGGAGGTGTGCTGTTGACTCAGGGAGGTCACTCTGTTTCACCTCCATCTTAGACTGGTGCCACGGCAACCAGGGACTGGAACTGGTCACCTGTCTGAATAGGGAGTGTGTAGTCTGGAGTAGTGCTTCTCTCTCTCTCTGTATCTCTCTTTGTCTCTATCTCCCTCTCTCTCTCTCTGAGCTAGAATCTCTCCCTCTCTCTCTGGGCTAGAATCTCTCCCTCTCTCTCTGGGCTAGAATCCTTCTCTCTGTTCAATCGCATAAAACATGTCAGAATGTCTCCATGTCAGATGTTTTGAATAATGTATATGTATTCATTTAGCTGACCGAGCGTTCTGTTTTGTGTGTGTGTGTGTGTGTGTGTGTAGGACCTGGAGATCGTCTACTCGTACCTGCACGGTATGGAGGCTCTGTCCAACCTCCGAGAACACCAGCTGAGGTGAGGGGCTCCTTCCAGCCACGCCCACGTTGCCCACACACACACACACACACTTCAGCCATGCCCACGCCGCCCACACACACACACCCCACTAGCTACCACAGGACTGTCACATGCGTATCATATGAACCGGACTGAATACCCGCTGAAAACCAACTGACATCAGTATTAGCTGGTGTTTGTGTCGCCAGCAACTCCCTGCCCTCTCTCTCTCTCACACACACACACACACACACACACACACACACACACACACACACACACACACACACTCACATGCTCTACAAACACTGCCTATCAGGAGAGCAGTTCCCAGCAATCCATGTGTGCATACATGTGGATCACACTGCAAGGGAACAATACAGCATCACATGACCTGACCAGAGAGGGCTAGAACATTCCACAGCCTGACCCCACACACACACACACACACACACACACACACACACACACACACACACACACACACACTCACACACTCACACTCACACTCACACACACACACAGTCCTCGCTCACTCTCCCACCCTGGTTGAGTTCTAAAGAATGTCCCCTCAGCCCCAGAGAGCAGTCTTTGCCTCTTTAAGCATTTGAGTCTTTTTTTTTTTTTTTACTGGAAACAATCCCACTACCCAAAAGTCCATATACCGTGAGATTACGGTGTGTTTTTTTTTTTTTTTTTTTTTTTTTGTGTGTGTTGGGAATGTGCTGTGTTTCTCTGTGGTATTCGATTGGGACTTTTTGTAGCGAGTTGTTTTTCCAATGGTTGAGCAACTCCAGAATGAAAGTTCTTGAAGCTATTTTAGAGTTTGCCCTGTTTTCCTCAAGTGTTTACAATAATGTGCAGTCAGTGGGCGAAGTTGTGAAAACTTTGGCCACTGTTGTTTTGTTAGGGTTTGTTGTTATGTATAATCATTGTATATGTCTGCTTCACATTCATGATTCAACCTGTCAACCTGTCCTGTTTGCCAACAATATTAATGCAAAGCATTTAGTCAGAACTTGTCAGGTATTATTAGTAGGGGTGTAATGATACTCTCAGTTCACGATACAATACGTATCACGATACTGGGTGTACGATACAATACGTATCACAATATTCTTTTATTGATTTTTTATGAAACTGAAATTATATTAACAGATTTATTTCCAAAACATTAAACATTTTCTAAAATGTTCTTTGTTGTACATACAATTTAGTTAACTCAGTTCAAGCGATTTCTGTGAATGCAGTGAATGCACACATGATGCAGATCGCACAATATATTGTTCCACCCCTAATTATTAGTATCATAGTATTCATTCACAATGGTATCTTTTCTCCTCCTCTCCTCAAGGATCATGTGTGAGACGGTACGCTACGAGAGGCATGAAGCCAATGAAGTGCTCTACTAGTAAGTCCCCTTCTCTCTCCTGTTGGTGTACTCTCTCTCCTGTATGTCTACAAGTACCTGTATGTCTACATGTACCTGTATGTCTACATGTACCTGTATGTCTACATGTACCCGTATGTCTACAAGTACCCGTATGTCTACATGTACCTGTATGTCTACATGTACCTGTATGTCTACATGTACCTGTATGTCTACATGTACCTGGATGTCTACAAGTACCTGGATGTCTACAAGTACCTGTATGTCTACAAGTACCTGTATGTCTACATGTACCTGTATGTCTACATGTACCTGTATGTCTGTGTACGTGTGTGTGCTGGGAGGTGCTGTGTGTGTGGACCCTGGTCCCTTTCCCCTCTGTACTCTGCATCTCCAGTGTTGTGTTCCAGCATCTATAATCTCCCTCTATCAGTCCATCTGTGGAGGTCAGACCAAACCCAGTGAGTCAGGCTGTTTGGCCTGGTGAGCTAGCCATGCTAGCAGCTCGATGCGTGGCCCCAGGGGGCCCTAATGAAAACAGATGATGCTAGAGCAGGAGGGCGGTCAGGAGAGCGTCTCTGAGGAATCAGGACTCATTCTGAACCACTCTGCTGCACCACTGAAGCAGAAACACCCGGAAGGTACTCCAACTAAAATCTCATTTGATCCACTCTCCCAGTAATTGGCTGGTGAGTTGATAAGACAGTATAGTGTAGTGGTGTTGGCTAGGTGTGTTGTTTGGCTAGCTAGCAGGCTAGTCTGGGCTGGGCTGCTCCCGGGGAACTGCAGCCCGTTCCTTGACTCTGACCACGGAGAACCTCCTGGTTGACCTCTGAGGCGAGGTGTGCGTCGACAGGAGAGGCAGCTTCAGAGGTCAGCAGGGCAGGCCAGCGTCCAGGAGACTTCTAGAAGAAGAGATGCTCTTCAGAAATGCCTGTGTGTGTGTGTGTGTTTGTATGTTTGTAGGTGTGTGTGTGTAATGACCTTTAAAGGGTGACACTTCTCAAGGAAGGGGGCCTGAGGACGGCTTGTCTCTCCATTTCTCCCCCTCCCTCCCTCCTCCCCCCTCCTCCCCCTCCTCCCTCTCTCCCTCCTCCTCCCTCCCTCCCCCCTCCTCCCCCCTCCCTCCTCCCTCTCTCCTCCCTCCCTCCCTCCCCCCTCCCCCCCCCTCCTCCCTCCCTCCTCCCTCCTCCCCCCTCCTCCCTCCCTCCCTCTCTCCCCCTTCCTCCCCCCTCCTCCCTCCTCCCTCCCCCTCCCCTTGAGTGGAACAGGACAGCAGAACATGCTGAGCCCAGAGTCATGAGACATGCCAGATGGGATGGAATCATCTGCAATCATTCTGGGAGAACTCCTAATTGTTATATAATGATCATTTATAATTCATGTGTATCGACCAAACATCCCAACCCAAACTGTGATTGAGAATATTGATATGAGATAACATCTTTTGACTGGGCTCTGGTTAATGTAGATGGATAGAGGGTTGAGGGACTGCGTTACAAAAATGCAGATAGACAGAAAGCACAACATATAGCTCATATATAACACATCCTCCCAGTGTTGATGAGTTGAAGTACTGTACTTGCTACCTTGCAGGTGTAGAAAAACAACCCATCCCCACCTACAAACTCCCAGCATCCTTTGTGCTTCATAAAGAATTGAGGCACATTCTCGTGAAAACATTGCTGATAATAATCAGACTTTTAAGCTCCCAACACGTACACTCCTACTACCTCACTTCCTGTCTCTAAACGCTTCCCGGGGGGGTTGGTGTTGTCGCTGTATGCATCGCCATGGTTTCCAGCGCGTGTGACCTAGTTCAGTCAAGCTGTCGCGCTGTGTAAGACTCTCCTGTCTTCTACTTTGGTGTTCCCTCCTCTCATCCCTCCTCTCCTCCCTCCTCTCCTCCCTCCTCTCATCCCTCCTCCCTCCTCTCATCCCTCCTTCCTCCCTCCTCTCCTCCCTCCTCTCTCCTCCCTCCTCTCCTCCCTCCTCTCCTCTCTCCTCCCTCCTCTCATCCCTCCTTCCTCCTCTCCTCCCTCCTCTCCTCCCTCCTCTCCTCCCTCCTCTCTCCTCTCCTCCTCTCCTCCCTCCTCTCCTCCCTCCTTCCTCCTCTCCTCACGAGGCGCGAAGTGAAGCAGTGCATCGGCGTTCCATACATGAATAATTGAGCGTTTCATTTGCTCCACCTCCGACTGCCAGGGAGGCCGGGGAAGAGGGGAACGAGTGCATGGAGGGAAGATGAGGAGGCGGGGAGAGAGACGGGACACCTAGGGAGGAGGGAGGGGTGCAAGAAGGACAGAGGGTAGAGTACGAGATGCTAGACACAGAGAGACAGAGAGACAGAGAGACAGAGAGACAGAGAGACAGAGAGGGACAGAGGGAGGGGGACAGAGAGAGGGGGGACAGAGAGAGGGGGACAGAGAGAGGGGGACAGAGAGAGGGGGACAGAGAGAGAGGGACAGAGAGAGAGGGGACGGGACAGAGAGAGGGGACAGAGAGAGAGGGACAGAGAGAGGGGGACAGAGAGAGGGACAGAGAGAGGGGGACAGAGAGAGGGACACAGATAGTGAGATGGTTTTGTCTGTGTCAGTGAGGCATTGTAGCGTGCCTCATTACTCTCAGAATAAAGGTGTGAGCAGAGGGGGGAGCCAGGGACACAAATACTTTGTTCTCTATGATAAAACCCTCTCTCAGCTCGGGGAAGGGTGATGTGGGTGTGTTTGATGTGTGTTCCTGCTGTGTGTCTCTCTTCGTGCCTGTTTGAACTATGTATTCCGATATCTGGAACTGAAAGCAGAAGCGCCCCTTCCTCGTGTGGTTGATTCCTCTATGAGTGGGTTCCTCCCAGCTTGTCTCAGGTGCTGAATCTGCTGACCCTAATCACACTCACGCCTCCATTAGCACCAGCTAGCTTTAAATGGAAACCACTGGCAAGATAAGCGTTTTCCACCCCGCTGTGCAGCTGGAGTCAGCTAACACACACACACACACACAGATGTACTGCCTACCTTACAGCACACACAGCCTTTGTGTGTGTGGGAGGTGTGTGTGTGTGTGTGTGGAGGAGAGGGAGTGTGTGTGTGTGCGTGCAGGATCCTGTCTTCCTGGCTGGTTGCCACTTCTCCCTTTTCTCCACCTGCTACTGCCTCCACACTCTGCCTCCACACACTGCCTCCGCACTCTGCCTCCCCACTCTGCCTCCGCACTCTGCCTCCACACTCTGCCTCCGCGCTCTGACTCCGCACTCTGCCTCCGCACTCTGCCTCCACACTCTGCCTCCACCCTCTGCCTCCACACACTGCCTCCACACTCTGCCTCCGCACTCTGCCTCCACACACTGCCTCCACACTCTGCCTCCACACACTGCCTCCCCACTCTGCCTCCACACTCTGCCTCCACCCACTGCCTCCACACTCTGCCTGTAGCTGCTGTCGGAGAGGGGAGTGCTGGTCTGGGAGCAGGCTTTGTGCTGTTCCTGTCAGCTGACAGGGAGGATCCAGGCCTGTTCCTGTCAGGCACAGGAACTTCGGTCTGCGAAGATTATCGGTCACATTCCTGTGGGCCATTTCAAGAAAGGGAACAGGGTTATGTTCCTAGAAATACTGTTGTTCTCCTTCACTGCTTCCTGTTTCTCATCAGAGTGATGTCGGTGTCATGATATTATCAGTGATGTATGTGATGTGTGAAGTGGTTCTACATGGTACATGTTTCTAACCACCATGTCTTTCTCTTCCTCTCTCTCCCCGCTCCCTCCTTCCCCCCTCCTCTCTATCTCTGTCTCCCTCACCCCCCCTCTCTCAGTCCTGATGATGTAGGCAGCTGCTGGTACATCCTGCTGTCTGGATCGGTCTTCATCAAGGAGTCCATGTTCCTCCCCAGGAGCAGGTGAGAAGCCCCCTCATCTCTCTCTCTGTCTCTGCCCCCTACCAGAGCAGCGCCCAGAGCTGCAACAACAGCTCATTGTTGTGTAGTACTCACTCTGCAGGGTCAAACACTAGAACTTCCTTCCATTACACAGCCCAGTCTCCCGGGTGTTGCTCAACGGGAGAATGTCTTTCCTGAAAAGGTGGGCGTCTTGAAACAATGAACTTTTCATTACTGCGATGTAATGTACCCGTTCCCCCCCCCCGCAACACAGAGCGCAGCTACTGACCTGCTGCTCAGAGCTGGTCTCTCCTCTCTCCTCACCCCTCTCTCCTCTGGGAGGGATAACCCCCAAGGTGGGGTGGGCTCATGTTGGAACAGTGCCTGGTCTCTCCCCTGGTTCAGATGGAACCTCAAGGAGATCTGGAATCTTCCGAGGCGTCGGGAGAACCGTGTGCTCAGCACGCTAGCGAGCCTCAGGGCGACACACTGCGCCCCCTGCTGACAGGGAGGGGGCTAACGCTGGCTCACCACCATGCTTGTTGTGCTTTAACACAGGCTAAAGGTCTGGATGAATGCTACGAAATCAAGTAAATGTGTCTATTGCAGCTCTGTTACATGGAAGTCAGTGTCTTTGCTGAGATCTGTATGTTACCCAGGGAACTACATGCACCGTCTGCTCTTATCAGCCTCGGATGCAAATACCCGTCCGTCTTCACGCCACAGGGACTGACAGGGGGTTTTATGGTGGGTAATAGAAATGATTTGAAACGTGACACACGTCCAGAGCTGTAATATCACAAGAGGAGAAAAAACCAGCTCATGAATGTGATTGGAGGTCATAGTAGGTCACAGTATGATGAATGGCCAATCACGGATAGCGTGTGACCTTCCACGCGGTAGCTGCCGGCGAATCACGGTTCCCACCACTGCATGAGCAGGCGAGGGCAGGTCGGCGTGGCGAGGAGATTGCTTGTGACACGAGGAAGTGAACAGGCCCTGCTGGGACTTCCTGGAGCTTTTAAAGAGTTGAGTTTCAGACAGGACACACCCTGGTCCTCATCCCAGCCCCTCCGCCAAGACCCACAACATGATACACCTCAGTCTACCTCTCTCTCTCTCTCTCTCTCTCTCTCTCTCTCTCTCCCTCTCCCTCCTTCTCAACCTCTCTCCCTTTCTCTCTCTCTCCTTCTCACTCTTTGTCTACCTTTCTCCTCTCTCTCTCTCTCTCTCTCTCTCTCTCTTTCTCCCTCTCACTCTATCCCTTTCTATCTCCACTTTATCCTTCTCTCTCTCTCTCTCTCTCTCTCTCTCTCTCTCTCTCTCTCTCCTCTCTCTCTCTCTCTCTCTCTCTTTTGTCACTCTCTCTCTCGCGCTCGAGCCGGTGGGAAAGTTGATTCAGGTAAAAAGGGATGATCACTCAGTAAATGCAGATTCAGAAGTGCTGCCCTATTTAAACAATGGCCAACATTAAGTCAAAGACAACCCGCTGCTGTATAATTAAACACATTATAAATGGAAAGCAACTTTGTTCATTTCTTTCCATGGCACACGGTTGGAGCTAGGATGTGGACATCAACTGCCACTAAAACCATCTTATTTAGATATATCCCATCACCGTCTTATCTCACTCTGTTGTGAGTGATCATAGCCCCGTCCACCACATCCCCCCT
This sequence comes from Thaleichthys pacificus, assembly GCA_023658055.1. NCBI lineage: Eukaryota > Metazoa > Chordata > Actinopteri > Osmeriformes > Osmeridae > Thaleichthys > Thaleichthys pacificus. The sequence goes on along the minus strand of CM042855.1, from coordinate 15,976,052 downwards.
CAACAGGTCACCAGAAGGTCTCGTATCTTTAGTTTCCCGCTAAAGCGTTGTGTAAGTAACCGCAGCAAACTGGGCTGTTCCCAGAGAGCTTGCTGGTCGTTCGGTGGTGGAATGTGAACCTTTATTGGCCCGTGAGAACCAGACTCCCTCGGAAGGTCAGTCAGTCACTTCCTGGTGAGAGGCCGCCTCCCTCCAGTCAGGTCCTGCCTAGCGAACAACGACACATCTGTCGTGTGTGTGTGTGTGTGTGTGGGGGGGGGGGGGGCAGGGGGCTTGTTGAGGGGGCTTGTTGGTGATATGCCTGGTCTCTACTCAGTCAACATGTGGTCACGGTCGCTGTTACCTAGTTATCAACATTAACAACCAGACTGCATCATTTCAGAATGTTATACAGGTAGTTTAGAGGGTGAAGGGTTAGGGTTAGGGTTAGGGGTAGAGTTTAGAGGGTGAAGAGGGGGAGTTTTGTCTGTCAATGTAAACTTGTAAAGAAAGATGAAATTACGCTTTATTTTAATCCTTATTCCCTCATCATAAGGAGGAGAACTCTCCTCCCCTACTCCTCTCTCCTCCCCTCCCCTCTCCTCCCCTACTCCTCTCTCCTCCCCTCCCCTCTCCTCCCCTACTCCTCTCTCCTCCCCTCCTCCCCTCCCCTCTGCTCTCCTCCCCTCCCCTATCCCCTCCCAGCAGAAAGTGAGCCGCTCTCTGGAATGTTGGCCAAAGTCCTCCCAGCGTAGGGAGGCAGAGACAGAAGCTTGTACACACACACACACACGCCCCCTCTGTCCTGCGCACACACACTCTCTCTCACTCACAACACAAGCACGAGGATGTGAGCAGAGAGCAGTGCTCCGATTGAACGCAACTTTCAGGGCTGGATTTCTGCCCCTGGGATTATTTTAAGACCGAGAGAGAGTATTTCTGACTGAGGATACTAAATCAAGAGCCGGTGTCTGTGTCTGTTGCGTGTGGAGCGCCAGGGTAAGTCCAGAGAGCTTTTCTAAACTTCCTGCTGTAGAAGGGGAAGGGACAAAGTTACCTTCCTCTCCGGCAGCTACACCTTTGTGGTTGTAGCTCAAATGTCGACTGCTCCCCAGACAGAGAGCTGTTTGCTCTGAAACGACCCGGAGTAGGAATGTGAGGTACGTCCTTGAAGTTATTTCGGTGTTGTTAGCTTGAGCTCAGTACAGCCGGCTTGGAGGACAGGGTTGTTGTTGTTTGGGGTTTTTGACATCACTTCTGAAGGTTAAAGAACTAGGAAACATTGACTGAACATTTAATCGCACCCTGATGCTTTTGAGCGCTCGTGGAACCTGTGTGAGTGAGTGATGAATCCTAGTTCTAGAATCTTCCGTCTTGTCATCTTGCTATCGAGCTAAACTTCTAAAGGAGACACCCCACCCAGATTTGGGCTGGATCGCCCGTAGCGAGTCCTAAACCATCTACTCATATTCTGGTAAGTTCCTCTGTGAGTGCTTTACCCTGGCGTAAGCTTCTATTAAAAGTCCGACACTACGAGAGTTCCCTGAGCGTGGAAAGCTCCTGGTTCATGTTGGCGCAAGCGGGAAGTTGCTCGACGCTCAGCACTTCTCGACACCCCCCTAATCTCCCCACTGTCTGTTTAGCCCCCGGCTCGGAGTGCTCGGTAAACCATCACAGCCCTTGTCGTGTTTTCATTGACTTAGCAGTCACGGTCAATCGCCTTCGCTCTCAACCCCCCCCCCCCCCCCTCCCTCTCCCTCCCTCTCCCTCCCCCCAATCTCCCGTGACATGGTCCCAGAACTCTTGCATAACTGGGGGTTTAATCTTTGTCCAGCTTAGAGGGTTTGTTGGTAGGGTTCAGAAAAAGCTGTTCCCTGTCTTGCCAGTTAAAAGGCTTACCCTGAGAGTGGAGACCCCCTTCCCCCCCCTCCCCCCCTCTCCCTTGTCGCTCACAGAGATCAGCCTGTCCCCAGCCAGGGAGCTCTTGTCAGGGGAGGGGTCCCGGGGGGAGGGGCCCCTAGGGGGAGGGGGCCCCGGGGGGCTGGTAGCTAGCAGACCCCGTGGCTGGCCATGCTCGTGGAATGGCATTCCAGACGGCCAGGCTGCTGTGTGACAGGGGAATGTGGTGTGGAGGAGGCCAGGGCACGAGCTGTGATGTCCTCCGACAGACGGGGAGAATTCCTGCTTCACCCCCACGCTGGGACTGGGACTGGGGCTGGGGCTGGGACTGGGCTGGGACTGGGGCTGGGACTGGGGCTGGGACTGGCTGGGACTAGGGCTGGGACTAGGGCTGGGACTAGGGCTGGGACTGGCTGGGACTGGCTGGGACTGGCTGGGACTAGGCCTGGCTGTCCTCAGAGAGTGACATTGGCCGGGTTTCCCAGATTCGTTAAGAAGCTCTTAACGCTATGAGCTTCTTAGGAGCGTTCTAAGAGCGTTCTAGAGCGTTCTTAGAACGCTCCTAAGAAGCTCTTAGCGTTAAGAGCTTCTTAACGAATCTGGGAAACCCTGCCATTGGCAGTACGTGGAGAGTCTGTGTCACACATTGGTGACATAGCAGATACCCAGCTCTGCCCAGACCCTTAGCGTTGCCAGCATGCGTTCCCAGAGCAGACACTGACCGCTCTCTCAGGACTTTCCACTGGGCCTCGACCAACTGGGCCAAAAGGCTCCAGTGTGTCAAGACCTTGTGGCTGTGTGTCCCCTCTCTCAGGGCGTTGTGAGCGTGTGCAGTCTGCATGGTGTGAGGCGCAGGGCGGGCGGGGTCTCTGTGTTCAGGACGTGGCTGTAAGCCTGGGCTCAGCCTGGCCCGTGACTGGTCAGACAGTAATGAGCTGCATTAGAGCTTAAGGCCCTCGTACAGTAGCCTGCACCCTCACCCCCTACACACGATTCTGTCACTCTACTCTGTCCAGTCCAGAAAAGGCTGATTGAGGAGGAACAGGGTTTTCCGAGGGACGGTTTATCGTGTCGTAAACTTGAACAACTGGTCTCTACAGTCTAGTCTGGCACAACTGCTGAGAAGAGAGAGAGAGAGAGAGAGAGAGAGAGAGAGAGAGAGAGAGAAGGGAATGCTCCTGTCACCTGACAGGAAGTGGTGTTTGTCATGAGAGTGAGAGAGGGCCAGTGGATGTGAAAAGTCCAGATTGAGAAACCGAAAGACAGAAGAGACGAATATAGAAGAGAGATGGCATGAAAACGGAAGGGAGAGAGAGGGTGGGGGAGATCACGTGACCTCTGACGGCCCGGCTGTCCAGCCGGCTGTCCACACGGCGGCCATGACGGATGAACACGGCCGGTGTTGCTGTTAGCCTCCATGCTAACTGCTGCTAGACTCCTGTCCCCAACGTGACGAAACACCGTAAAAACACAAGCTGGCTGAGGGCTTGTGACAGACTTGTGTGCTGTAATGCTGCTGTGCAGCTTTAGGAAAGTGAGCAGAAGTGATCTGGCTTGGATAGATGTTTTGGGAAAAATGTAGAAATATTGCTGTGTCAAATTTGAGTTCCAGCTTAATATAATATTTCACTTATGTCATGAGGGAGGACATGTCTTACTTGACCAGACTAAGAAAACTCCAACCCATGAATGGATTAGTCACTAAAAGGATTGACCTTGCGCTAACTTCAGATGAAATATAAAAGCCACTAGTTTGTCTAATAAATAGACCATGGAAATAACAGTTTGGGGGGGGTGGCATTTTTGCTCCTTATGATTGCATCAATACGACACAAGGAAGCGGTTGTGTGTCAGGGTCTGTGAGGTGGGAGCTGGTACAGAGCCTGCAGTCTTCCTCCGCCCAGCCCTGGAGACACTCACACTTTCCATGGCTGCCGCCCCATGTGGGTCATACGGGTTCCTCCCCCGCCTTTAATACCCCTCCCTCCCTCCCTCTTTCCTCCCCCCTCCCCAGACCGCACAGACAGCACCCTCAGTGATGTCACAGAGCTGAGTTTTCCAGTCGCTGCATATTTTTAGGTTTTTCGGGGTGGAATTTCTTCCTGTGAAACGAGGGTCTGTGATGTGAGTGAGGGTCTGTGTCGTCGCTGTCTAAACACAGAGTGGGCCCAACCTGCACCTGAAGGCTCTCTTCTTAGACCTGTACCTAAACTCTCCTCTCTCTCTCCTCGCTCTCTCTCTCTCTCCCCTCACTCACTCTCTCTCCCTCTCCCCCCCCCTCTGTCTCTCTCCTCACTCTCTCTCTCCTCACTCTCTCTCTCTCTCTCTCTCTCCTCACTCTCTCTCTCTCTCTCTCTCTCCTCACTCTCTCTCTCTCTCTCCTTGCTCTCTCTCTCCTCTCTCTCTCTCTTCTCTCTCTCTCTTTCTCTCTCCTCTCTCTCTCCTCTCTCTCTCCTCTCTCTCTCTCTCTCTCTCTCTCTCCTCTCTCTCTCTCTCTCTCTCTCTCCCCCCTCTCTCTCTCTCTCTCTCTCTCTCTCTCTCCAGTTTTGGAAAGCGATCCGCAGGGAGCCTGAGACGTGGTTGTGAGTGCATCGTTCTGGAACCTTCCGAGATGATCGTGGTGAGTCTTGGCCCCCAGCGCCTCACGTCACACACACGCACACACCCACCACAGCATATTCTCACACACACACACACTCCTATACAAGAAGCTTTACCAGGACCAGACGTGGGCCTCCCAGCAGGAAGAGAGAGGGAACACACACATCTCTGTGTGGACTGTCAGTAAGTCACCCCTGCCGTAAAGAGCATCTGTGACCATGCAGTCGTCCAGGTGTACATGCTGCACCAGGTGTACATGCTGCACCAGGTGTACATGCTGCACCAGGGGAACATGTACCAGGTGTACATGCTGCACCAGGGGAACATGTACCAGGTGTACATGCTGCACCAGGGGAACATGTACGTACTGGAGACATGGCTGTGTGTTAATAGCACGGCCATGACCACAGGTATCTGGCTGTGGTTTCTCCTGCTGGGAGACTTATTTTGACCTAGTTTGGTGGAAAACGAAGTGTTGTCGCAGATCTCATAGTGGAAGAAGTTAGAACAGCAGTGGTGTTTTAAACAAACATGAGCGTGACACATCTGCAGACGTCAAGTCACTGTCATTTTCACCCTCTGACGTGTGAAAGTGTACACACTCACACACTCACACACACACTCACACAGAATGGTGTGCACCCCTGATTCTCAACAGTGCACCCCTGATTCTCTCTCTGTTACCCCAAGTCCTCCCATTGTGTGGTTTGGGAGATCACACATCACCTCTCGTGATGTGAAATCACGGGGGTGTGTTTGTAGGTGCCGTCACCTCAGCTGCTGTGGAAACAAACAAGAGATAAGTCCTTTTGACCAATCAGCCACCACAAGATCAAGACCTAGAATATCCCCAACACCCAGGACAATCCCTAGGCCACGCCTCCCTTTCTCCTGTCCTGCTGTGGAACATTACCACCATCACTACTTCCTGGTTTAGCCCCTTAGCTATTATGGGAGACAAACCAACCTATAATTACTGGAGAGAGAATGGCTTTGGGGTGCTATGATACAGATACGTCAGCCACCGGCTACACACACACACACACACTTCCACAGCTCCCCTGCTGTTGCCATAGCAGCAGTTGGTATGGCGGAGGGAGAGAAGGGAGATTTGATGTGTAATCCCAAAGGCTGAGAGCTGTGAAATGTGAAGCTGCAGTGACAGAGAGGGATGAGAGAGCTGCCTGGAAACTGCCTTCAGTCTGCCTCTCTGCCTTCAGTCTGCCTCCCTGCCTTCAGTCTGCCTCCCTGCCTTCAGTCTGCCTTAAGTCTGCCTTCAGTCTGCCTCACTGCCTTCAGTCTGCCTCTCTGACTTCAATCTCCCTCTCTGCCTTCAGTCTGCCTCTCTGACTTCAATCTGCCTCTCTGCCTTCAGTCTGCCTCTCTGACTTCAATCTGCCTCTCTGCCTTCAGTCTGCCTCCCTGCCTTCAGTCTGCCTCCCCCTCCTTCAGTCTGCCTCTCTGCCTTCAGTCTGCTTCCCTGCCTTCAATCTGCCTCTCTACCTTCAATTTGACTTCAGTCTGCCTCTCTGCCTCCAGTCTGCCTCTCGGCCTTCAATCTGCCTCTCTGACTTCAGTCTGCCTCTTTGACTTCAATCTGCCTCTCTTCCTTCAGTCTGCCTCTCTGACTTCAATCTGCCTCTCTGCCTTCAATCTGCCTCTCTGCCTTCAGTCTGCCTCCCTGCCTTCAGTCTGCCTCTCTGCCTTCAGTCTGCCTCTCTGCCTTCAGTCTGCCTCTCTGCCTTCAGCCTCCACCACCAGAATGTCACACCAGACAGATTAATATGCTTTCAATCTCTGTCCTGATTCAAGTGCCTTACAATCACTGTCTGTTGTGTGGTACATTGTGTGTGATTTGATGTGTGCTGTTTATTTGTGGTTTCGTTGACGGCTATCAAGCTGGTTGATGTGCTCTTCCTTCACCTCTCCCCCTCTCTCTGTCTCTGTCTCTCTCTCTGTCTCTCTCTCTCTCTCCCTCTCTCTCTCTCCCCCTCTCTCCGTCTCTCTCTCTCTGACTTTCTCTCGCTCCGTCTCTCTGACTCTCTCCCTATCCTCCCCACCCTGCCTCTCCTCCGCCCCTACTCCATCCCTCCCCCCCCCCTCCCCCCCGGCGTGGAGCGTTCTGGTTGACGTAGGACTTCTGAGCTCAGCCACACGCGCTGCTATTTTTACGCAGTGAGAGGGGCGGGAAGAGGAGGAGGAGGAGGAGGAGGGGGTAGAGGAGGAGAAGAGACAGTCACTCTTTTCTTCCTGCTCTCTCTCTCTCCCCCCAGGTGGACTATATGGATGAAAATGAGGAGTACTTCCAGCGGCAAGCCTCGCATCGACAGTCCCGCCGGAGGTTCCGGAAGATCAACCAGAAGGGAGAGCGACAGACCATCATCGACACGGTCGACCCCTACCCTGCCGGCAAGCCCCCCCTAGCCAGGGGCTACCACACGGTGAGTTCCCCTCCCTCCTCCCTCCTCCCCCTCCCTCCTGAGTCTGGCTGGGATATGTTCTGCCTGCCCGATCTTGCTGTTTCTTTCACTAACTCACTGCTCGTCTCAGCTTTGAGCCCTCAGGACACCCCCATCTCTCTCTCACACACTCTCTCCCTCTCTCTCCCACTTTCTCTCTCTCACACTCTCTCTCTCACTCTCTCTCACACTCTCTCTCTCTCCCACACTCTCTCTCACTACTCTCTCTCTCTCTCCCACACACTCTCTCTCCCACACTCTCTCTCACTCTCTCTCTCTCTCTCCCTCGTCCATGAGAAACGCCCTTACTTCCCTTCCTTGCTGTGCGTTCGCTGCACATTTGAGTTCTGCCCTCGTGTCTCCCGCTTGCCGTTTAGCTTTTCTTTGTGTCCCTCTGAACTCTCAGTTTCCCCCTCAGCTCAACACCGACCAACTCTCTGACCTGTCGTATGCTTCCTGTTTGGTGCGGTGTGCACCTTGGTGTCGACTTTTACTCAGTTTTACCTCTACGTAGTCGTCTGTGTGCATCGCTGGCACAGACCTGGGCTCAGTCCACAGTAGACAGGAGCCTCCCTCACCAGACCCCAGGTCTGTGCCCCCTGGCCCCCCTCGGGGGAGGGTTCACCCCAGCCCTGCGGGCGTCTTGTTTAAGACCGGGACTGGGCTGTTTCAGCTCAGTAAATGAGCCGTGCCTGTGTGCTGCGTTACAGAGAGCTGACAGCACCCAGGGGTGGATGAAGATGGTAATTATAGAGCTGGCTGGTTCCTCCAGAGAAATCAGCAGTGTCGAGTGGGAGAGGGCGATGGAGGAGGGGGAGGAGGAGGGGAGGAGAGAGAGAGAGAGAGGAGAAGAGGGGTGCAGTGTGGAAGACAGAACAGGGTCTCTTTTCATGTCCCAGAGCTGAGCCTGTCTTAAAGCAGCACCCTCAAATACTGAGAAGGCATCGTGTGTGTGTGTGTGCTCCTGTGTGTGTGTGTGCTCCTGTGCGTGTGTGTGCTCCTGTGTGTGTGTGTGCTCCTGTGTGTGTGTGTGCCTCTCTCTTTCTCCTTTTTCTAGCCGAGTTACTTTTGCTAGGCCGTTCCCGTGCCTCAGAGCTCCTCTCAGAGTTCTGCTGGGGGGGGGCCCTGGCCCGCTGGGGGGGCCCTGGCCCGCTGGGGGGTCCCCTGGCCCGCTGGGGGGGCCCTGGCCTGCAGGAGGCCGGGCACAGGGACGTTCAGAAGACAGAGCAGGTTTTAAGTGGCGACATCAGTTACCTGGTGGTCCTCATTTGCCTGTTCTTCTTCGTGGAAATGTAGCGGAGCGTTTCTACGGTAACGACGGAAACGCCCGCTCGGTCTGCTGTGGTTCCTCCGGTTCCTCTCCATCCCAGAGGAGGGATGACGTCCCTGCTGTGTGGGAACACCAGCGTTCCCCCCGACAGACGTCATTCACCCTCGACCCCCTCCTCCACCGCCTGTAAACACACTCACTGACTCACGAAGGGGTGCGCTGCTGGTCTTTCCCATGGCCTGTCTTAGCCCTTGTCCAGAAGCTCCTCTCTCAGGGCTCCCCGGTAGCTCAGCGGGTAAGAGCTGTGAGTACCATGTAGGCTGCAGCGGCCTGGGTTCAAATCCAGCCTGGGCCCTTTGCTCCATGTCCTCCCCTCTCTCTCGCTCTCTCTCTCCCTCTCCCTCTCCCTCTCCCATCACACTTCACTCAAAACTATTCCCCCCCCCCCCCACAAAAACGAGACTCATCCCCCCCGCACTTCCTCTGGGAGGGGTAGAGGAACCAGGGTTGCCATGTCAACACTTCCCAAATGAGCCCTTGCCTGAGTGCACTTTGAAGTGCGCAGGGAACATGTTCACAGGAAGTAGCTGGATCCTGCAGAACAGCACAGAGCTGCTGGGGAGAGGAGCCGGATCGGGGCGGACCTTAAGCTGACATGTAGCGAGCTAATCTCCCTGCGTTTGGACTGCCAGGCAGCGGGGGGATTTAGCTGCAAGCCCTAAAGCGTCTTTAGAGGTGAGAGACGGCTGCTGGGGGAACAGGAAGGGGAGAGCAGAGAGGCAGCGAGGCAGTGAGGCAGTGAGGCAGCGAGGTTCAGCTTGGTCAGCCTGGGCGACGTCCCTGCTTGCTGCTGGAGGAGGAAAGTGGGCACTTCTCAGAGTTTCAGAAAGAGAGACAAGTCTTTGGTTCATCAGCTCCTGCACACCCATCTCCCCAACACGTCTCTCTCTCTACGTACACGTATATTGAGGGGGAACTGCTTGCTAGCAGGGTGCCCAACCCTCAGCTGAAACTCTCCTTGGGTCTTCTGATTGAGCCAGATGCTGTTCAGACCAGGCTATCTGGAGAGACCCATTCTGATTTTGATCAGGTTTATTTGACCTCTGTAAACAAAGGCTGGTGCCAAACAGAGAGGTTTAGTGTTGGAGCAGCCAGGGTCTGGGCTGCTCCCTGGCGGCTGGTTGTTTCCACACACAGGCCTGCTGTGAGGGCCTCAGCCCTGCTCAGCCCTGCTCAGCATAGATCCTCTGACTGGGCTGTCTGGAGTCTTAGCTTGCATCTCACGTTGCTCGCACGCGCCCACTGAAGTGTGTCGACACTGGACCCCCTTGTTCAGCTCTCAGAATGGACACCAGTCATTCTCTCCCTCCCTCCCTCTCTCTCTCTCTCTCTCTCGCTGCCCTCTCTCCACTCTCCTTCTCTCTCTGAGGGGGAGAAGAGTGAGACTGTCTGTCTCCCTCCCTCTCTCTCTCTCTCTCTTTCTCTCTCTCTCGCCCTCCTCAATCCCTCCATTCCTTGCTAAAGATTTCATGTCATTTTAATGCAAATTCATTGTCAAAAGCACCCCGGGTCAATACCATGGGTGTTTATGCTACGAGGGCCTTTTTATCTTCAGTTGGTCACATGTTCTGCATCCCCCCTCCCTTCCCCCATCCCACAGGAAGTCACACTCTCAATATGGACATGATCATGGATGTGATTGCTACTAATTGGTTGCGATACTAAATTGAATTCCCAGAGGGAAGACGACGAGATATTGTGTGTTACCGATCGCTTTGCTCACCGGTCTCTTCTGCTCGTCCTCACGGATGCAACGCGCCTTCAGTCCTTCTAGATCTCTCTAGAACTGGAGTTATGCGTTAAAGGGGATTTGGTTTTCCTCCAGCTCTGAAAGTCTGCTTTAAATATTCGGGTTGTCATGGTAAATGGGGCTGTGTGTGTGTGTGTGATTAATAATGTACATGTTTGTGTTTATCTGTCCTCTTTCTGGCTGACTGTTTTCTTCTTCAGATTGATGCTTCTTTAACAGGAGCCCGCTGAGGCTGGGGGCCTCACGCCTCTCTGAGGCTGGGGGCCCGCTGAGGATGGGGGCCTCACGCCTCTCTGAGGCTGGGGGCCCGCTGAGGCTGGGGGCCTCACGCCTCTCTGAGGCGACTGGCATGTGGCATGTTTGATAACACTCATCTCCTCTGCTTCCTTTCACGGCTTCCATTTCATCCTGGCTCCCAGGAATGCATTAAAGCTCAGGTACTGTATCTGTTAACACTGTAATCTGCTTGTGTGTGTGTGTGCGCCTCTTGAGTGTGTGTTTTGACGTGTGTGTACAGTGTGTGGGTATAATCCTGTTCTGTCTCGCTGTGTGCTGACTGCATGTGCTGTGTTGATATATTTTACCTTCATGTCTGTTGGCAGGTTTTTATTGGACTGTAGACATGGTTGTCTTGCCACAGTCTAGAATGAAAAGGGCAGAAATAGTTTTCTTTTCTCTTGACAAGAGGACTGTATCGTGCTCAAACGATGATGATCAAGTCACATCGCTGTATGGAAATTCATCCCTAGGGGTCGCGCAGGATTCTTAGTTGCATATTTTCATGTCTGAACATTAAATTAAACATCTGAAAGTAAATATGTTTAGATGAACAGATACAGAGAGCTGGATTGCTGTGTGTTCATTCTGGAACAGCACGATAACAATAGTGATTGCTATTAGCTTAAGGATTAAAACCAAGATAATGGCAGTTAAGCTGTCCGAGGGGGAATTCAAACTTGAACTCGGCTGTTTGCAAAGATGATGAGTCTCTCCACAAACGGTTTGTCAGAAAAATGGTTCTTGTTTCTACTCAGAGAGAGAGAGAGATTATAGATGGTTCCCTTCCTGAGATGAACAATTTCGTTTATTTCCTGACGGATGTTTTTAGGTGTAAATGGAAGACAATCACAACAATCTCCCAAAGTACTGCGACCAATATTTCAAAGATCATGTTGAGCATTGTCTCTGGGATGTTACTGTTTCTGGCGTTCCAGAACTTTCCGGATCGAGCAGAATGAGCCAGGAGAGGCGAGCTTCCGTAGCGCAGGTTCGACATTCAGACCGGGGCGCGAGAGAGGACAACCTGTCAGGTTCGCCGCTGAAGAGTCGGCCTCCTATTTATAGATCCGTCTTTGTGTCGGCTGTCGGCTTCAGCTCGGTGCAGACAGAAGGAGCGCGCAGCTCTAAAGGATTTACACAACGCCACGGCAACCATGAGCCAAGGCCTTGTTTCTGGGTTATAAAACAGTTTTATTCCCTCTTTTCATCCCCCTTTCAAGGTTTTGGTCGGTGTGCGGCGCGTTCTGACAGGCGAGCCCCAGGGTCTCCTGCTCTGCTCAGACCACACAGTCATTTGAGTCTGTGTTGAGGATTTACAGATACGTGGAATTAACAGAGCGTGATAGCTGTGCCCAGCGTCTCCCTCTCTTCTCTTAACCACCACTAGATGAACAAACAAACGTTGTTTTCTCATGTATAACTGTGTGGAATAACGTAGGCCATGTATCTGCGCTCACACACACAACATTAGGCTTGCTTTCATTCAAATGCGTCAGTTAAAATGCATTTGAGTTGAATGAGTTGCTAGAGGTTCTAAAAGCGTTGATCGGTTCTAACCCTGTCTCCATGCCCGTCCACATTAAGACCTCATGGGGCGAGACTTCAGGGGGTTTTCACAAACCTGGCATAGCTGATAGGCTGAGGTTGTACTTCCACGGCAAATGACTTCCGTTTAGTGCCCTTCGACTGTTTATCCGGAAACTTCTCTAAACTTCCCTTGATTTAACTTCATCCGGAGCTTTCTGGCTGCTCATTAACTATTGACGGCTCACCTCTGTCTCTCACTCACTCAGGAATGCCTTCAGATGGTTACACACACACAGTGGAGATGGATATGTTAATGAGTTTACAGTAGCGACCGTGATTTAAATGTGAAAAGTAACTGTCTAGCACGATTCTTAAAACCTTATGAGAGTCCCGTTGGAACATTGTTTGAAAATGAAAGATTAACATCCTGGAGTTATGTTAATGTTTAGTTGTGTTACTTCCTGTGTCAGCACAGTTTACATACAGAGTGTTGCCAGAGTTGAACATGAATCCATTTCAACATCAGTCAGTCATTTTGTGCTGAAACTAGCGAGGCAACACGACCTTGACATGGATCTTATGAGGAGAGAGGCGATGTTTTTGACCTCGCTATGTGCACCTACTTCTGTAGTGAAGACGTCCTGAATACTATGGTTTTCAGAGGCGACCCGGCGTTTCCTCCGCCCGTCCACCTAACCAGGGAACGCCCGTCTTGTTTAGGAGGAAATCTCCTTCACTGCCCTGGACAGGAAACGCACCTCGCCATGGGCCTCCAGCCGACAAACACCAGCGCCTGCTTCTGAGGGAGAGCAGGTGGGGTGGGAACTGGGACCATTACGGGGAGGGGTGAGTGAGGAGGGGGAGGGGGGAGGGGATGATGAGGAGGGAGATTACGGGTATGAGAGAAGAGAGGGAGGGGAAGGAGGGGAATGATGAGGAAGGGAGGCTATGAGGAAGGTAGAGAGGGGATGAGAGAAGAGAGGGAGGGGAAGGCGGGGGGAATGATGAAGAGGGGAGAGAGAGAGGAGGGAGGGGGAGTGATGTAGGGAGGGGAAGTGATGAGGGATGGAGGGGAGGGGAGTGATGAAGAGGGGAGGGAGGGGGTGATGAGGAGGGGAGGGAGGGGAGTGATGGGGAGGGAGGGGAGGGGTTGATGATGAGGAGGGGAGGGAGGGGAGTGATGAGGAGGGGAGGGAGGGGAGTGGGGAGCAGGTACCTGTTCTCCCTGCCAGGATGCCGACCCCGGGGGGTGTGGGGGGGGGGGGGTCTTCTCAGGGCCTGGCCCCATGTTGGAATGCAGAGGCGGTGTTTTGGCCTGGTCCGCCCGCTGCATGCTGCTGATGGAAAGCTGCGCTCTGCCATGATCAATCCTGTCATCGTGCCCGGCGTGGAGGCTGATTGATGCTAATCGGCTGATAAGGAAGGTCATCTATATAACACGTGGAGGGACATGCTGCTGAGGGAAGCTGGACCTGCAGGACACCTCAGGCTGCACAAGCAGCACAGACCTGCAGACACCAAGGCTGCAAACAGCAGCACAGGACCTGCAGGACACACAGGCTGCAACAGCAGCACAGACCTGCAGGACACTCAGGCTGCAAACAGCAGGACACACAGAGGAGGACAGGCCTGTTTCAGAAAATCCCTTCTCGTTGAATAATCCTGAATAATCAGGACGTGTGAAACTGGATGACCTTCATACTGGATGACCCAAAATACAAATAAACAAACAGAACAACAGATGACTAAGATGGCACCCCCCTCAGTGGTCTGACGGGGTTCATGTTCTGCTCTGATAGCATCGTCACATCACTGGCCTACTCAGACACTGCCTTCACACTCACATTATTCAGCCCTAAAAAACGGCCTTGTCGGCTTGTCCCTGGAAAGCATGAGGAGAGGAGGAGGAGGGGGGGGGGGGGAGGGAGAGGGAAGGGCAAATTAGTCTGGTGTCCCCAGACAGGACCCTGGTTGCCACTGTGATCTAATGAAGCCCCCGCCGGTGTTAATGATGGAGTCAGCAGCCGCCACCTGAGCTTGTTGGTGTGATGCATGACATCATCGCTGGGGGCCGGAGGGATGATGTCATAGTGGGCACCCCCCCCCCCCCCCACACACACACACACACACACTCCCCAGGCAGAATTGGAGGCCGCCCAAACACCGCCCCAGGTTGCTTTCTAAGCACATTGTCTCTTTATCACGGCGGCTGGGCGACAGACAGACACCCACACACACACACAGTAGGACTGGATGTAAGTGGTGGTTCAACCACTGTGCTGTGGACCACACTTACGGATCTGCATTAGTCGTGCGTGGTGTGACTGTTTGATTCCTGTTCAATATTTTGGTCATTGTTTATTTTGAGATGATCAAACTGAAGCAGTGGCTTGGCTTTTGGTCGTTGTTTGGTTAGTCCCTGTAAGCGTCTGCCTGGATGTATTTAAACACCACCTCATGTTCCATCTCAATGCCAGTTCACAGTCATAGCTCTGTTAGAGGGAAGTCTATTGTGTTTCCTAGGACTCCATACCCTGGGGGCATTATCTGCCCCAGAGACACACACACCCTCTAACACACACACACACACACACCCTCTAACACACACACACCCTCTAACACACACACACACACACACACCTCTAACACACACAACACACACCACACAGAGTGCCATAATCTCCAAAGCATTTCACCATATACCCACTGGGTGCTGTTTGTGTGTGTGTGCGTGTGTTTGTGTGGTGAGGGTAGAGAGAGTGGGGGTAGGGTTGTCATCTTATAGATCCATCACCAGTGACAGTGATGTGACTGTGTGATCGATGGGGATGTTCCCCGACTAGGGCACTGGGCTAGAGGTGGGAGACTCGACGACCACTACCAAACAACTGTCTGCCAACCTCCCCCCGACCCTCTCTCTGTCTGCCGTACTCTCTCTCTCTCTCTCTCTCTCTCTCTGTCTCTCTCTTTCTCTGTCTCTCCCTTCATCTTGCTCTTGTCTCTCTGCTTCTGTCGCCACAGCAACCAAAGGCCCCCGTGGGGGCGGGGTCACTGTCGCCGTGGCTACTTCAAGCGCGAGTGGCGCTGGTGACATCACTGGCAGGGTTTCAAAGCACCAGGGGCTCAGAATGTCCTCTCTCTCTCTCTCTCTCTCTCTCTCTCTCTCTCTCTCTCTCTCTCTCTCCTCTCTCTCTCTCTTTCTCTCTGCCCTTCTTTCCTTTCCACCTACTATCTCTCTATCTCTCTCCCTAGCCTCTTTCTCCCTCTACTTTCTCTGTCCCCCTCTCTCTCTCTCTCTCTCTCTCTCTCTCTCTCTCTCTCCTCTCTCTCTCTCTCTCTCTCTCTCTCTCTGAGGATAGTTCATTCCCGGTGTCTCTCGCCGCCAGGAAATGGCTTTCCCTAGTTACGTTGCTATTCCAACCGGCTGCAGCCATGTTCTCTACCGAAGTGAGCGTGATAATGGCAATTACTCGCGCTGGGCTTGCTGTGTGTCTACCTCTCTCTCGCTACCTCCTCCCTCTCCCTCCCTCTCCTCCCTCCCTCCCTCCCCTCTCTCTCTCTCTCTCCCTCTCTCTCCCTCTCTCCCTACCTCCCCTCTCCTCTCTCTCTCTCTCTCTCTCCATCTCTCTCTCTCTCTCTCTCATCTCTCTTCTCTCCTCTCCTCCCTCTCTCCCTCCCTCTCTCCCTCCTCCCTCTCTCCCTCTCCCTCCTCTCTCTCCCTCTCTCCCTCTCCTCTCTCTCTCTCTCTTCTCCCTCTCTCTCCTTTCCCTCTCCTCTCTCTCCCTCCCTCCCTCTTTCTCTTTTGATATCTCTCAGCTCCCCTAGTGCTCATATCTCCCAATGTCCTCTGTAGTTCTCTCCCTGTTGCCATGTCTGTCTGTCTGTCTGTCTCGCTATATGTATCTGCTCACATAGTGTAGGTTAGTAGAGTAGAACAGCTGTCTCCAGTAAACACTGGCAGACAGTTTCAGGAGCTGGGAGGAGCTCCTTGTTAAAACCCTCCAGCCCTCCCCGCGACCCCCACCCCCAAACACGCGCACAGCCCCTTGCGTGCGGTCACAGATGAACCAGGAGTCTTAACAAAGCGTGGGAGCCGCGGAGGCTGGTTTTCTGCCCCTCAGACCAATCTAACGGTGCGTAAAGCCGTGCAAGCTAGTCACTACGTGCGCGTGTGTGTGTGTCTGGGTACCGGAGAGAGCGCGAGGCAGCGGGAGGGGAGGGAGAAAGGGAGAGTGAGGATGAGAGAGTGAACGTGATTGAAAGTGCTGTCAGCCATTTTAGACGTTTTTTTCTATTTTTCTGCTTTATTATACATACAGCGGTGCTCATCGGCGGTAGGCTAATGTAACGGACGTGCATCCGTGCCGGGTAGAAATATATTTTTTCTTTACCGTTTTCGATCGCTTCTTCGGGAGGCAGCGGGTTTGCTAGCAGGCAGTTGTCGCTGGGAGAAACCAATGCAGGGTTAGTGCGTTTGAGACCGAGGCAAGCGTACAGCGGATACTCCCCAAGCATCATCCGCTCTCTTCCCCCGCCCGAAACAGAAACCGACGGAGGCCAGGGGAGGGGAGGAGAGGAGACGGGCGGCTAGAACGAGATGGGAGAGGAGGCTGTGTGAAGCTGGACCAGGATGTTCAATTTTAGCCCGGCGAACATTTTTTCATTATGAAACCATTAGTAGCATCAGGCAGCCATGGAGTCTCGAGCCAACACGATAAAACCCCGGTAAGTAGTCTATCGGCGCGTTACGCGTTTTCTTTTTTTTCTTTTTTCTTTATGACCCTCCAAATATGATTAGCGACTCTATAATGGATCCGCATCGGGTTTCTCAGGGGCCTCGCCTACATGAATGAATCCCAGGCCGAGTCAGAGCCAGACAACCGTTTTGATCACGACCTTATTTATCAGTCGGGGCTGCCTGGATGGGAATGTGTGTCAGTATGTTGTACAACGACCATGTGCTTGCTGTCACACCGTCTACCACGCACGAGAGGGGGGAAATGGTTTATGACCCGCGAGTGTCGCCGCCCTCATTAAGTTTTACGACGCACTTAGGTGACAATACTTGATTGTATCTGTGTGTCGCTGCCATAAAAGTGCGCTGCTACGATATTTTGTGATTCGACGCAACTGCCATGTATTCGTTTGCATAGGGTGTGGGTGGAGAGAGTAGGCTGGTCCCAGCGTCCCTCAGCCGAGGTGCTGTCCATGGTGCTAGTGCAGCCCTGGTGATTACATAGACATCTGCAGACCGATGCAGAGACTGATCTGCACTTGAACTGTAAATGAATTGATTTGCTGTCAGCAACGCTGGCATCCGTCAACCCGAGGCCCACGCCTTCCTGTAAATCAGAATGACAGACGAAATGTAAAGGAGCCACTGATATCGGAAGTAAATATCTCTCACACAATCTGTCTCTCTCTCTCTCTCTCTCTCTCTCTCTCTCTCTCTCTCTCTCTCTCTCTCCCTCTCTCTCTCTCTCTCTCTCTGTAAGCTATAGCAGTTGTTTATGTATCAGCATTAGCATATTAATATATGCTAATGCTGATCAGGCCCAGCTGGAGACAACAACAAACCATAAAAGGATGAAGGGAAGTTTCACATACTGCAGCAGTGTCCTCCTCACTAACATGACGATAGAAAGAGAGACCTTCTGCATCTAGCTGCTACCAGACCTTGCATGGATATCATGCAACAGCTCCAGACCTATACAGAAGTCTGTCTGGTTTGGAAGAGTATGGAGGTAAATGCAATTAGGATGTGAGTCTTATCTCTTGGCTGCACCCCTGTCTCTCTTTCACAGGCTGTGATGTCGAAGTCGTGTTTCTATGGAGATAGATGGACACAAAGACCTTATCTTTGGGCGTGCTCTTTTGTGTCGAGTTTGTTTGTCCGTTCCTGCCAGTCTCCCGACAGATTCATAACCAGTCGACGTGCATGCAGGCTTATCTTGTGTGTGGGCCTCGAGGTGAGGGACTGTCAGGCACTCACGTGTGGCTCAGTCAAATGGATTTGTGTTTCATGATGATGTTTGGTTATCGGTGGCAGGCCTCATACACACCTGTCTGTTTCTCTGTCTATCTCTCTAGTCTATCTCTCTCTCTCTCTCTCTATCTATCTCTCTGTCATCTCTCTCTCTCTGATCTCTCTCTCTCTCTGATCTCTTTCTAACTCTGTGCCTCTCTCTCTCTCTCTCTCTCTCTCTCTCTCTCTCTCTCATCTCTCTCTCTCTCTCTCTCACTCTGTGCCTCTCTCTCTCTCTCTCTCTCTCTCTCTCACTCTGTGCCTCTCTCTCTCTCTCTCTCTCTCTCTCTCTCTCACTCTGTGCCTCTCTCTCTCTCTCTCTCTCTCTCTCTCACTCTGTGCCTCTCTCTCTCTCACTCTGTGCCTCTCTCTCTCTCCTCTCTCCCTCTCTCTCTCTCTCACTCTGTGCCTCTCTCTCTCTCACTCTGTGCCTCTCTCCTTGCACCAGCAGCGTTGCGTGTAGGCAGGCCTGTCGTGGTGCTGCACAGAGTGCCAGAGGAGCGTGTGCAGGGTAAGCCTCGGGACGTTTAATCGTACACCCTGCCCAAACGGCCCTAATCTCTTGATCCGCGTGGCTCAGGAAAGTGAGAAGCCTCACCCACAGTCTGGTGGCGTTCTGGAGGCCTCCGCCATCACCAGCGTCCGACACACGCGGTTCCCCCTCCCCATGTCACCTCACCCCCCCCTTACCCCTCCAACCAAATCTGCCCCCCCCCCCCCCCCCCACAGTCTCCAGGCAGAAGGGCCGGTCCCCACCAGCACCCTGCCCAGGCTCTCACCCTGGTCGCCAGCCCTGGCGGAGGGACTCACTTCTGGTCAGCCATCCAGCAGAGCAGCAATCTAGGTCATTAGGTCTACAGTGTCGTTGGAGGGGAAGCACATCTGCTCCAGATCCAGCAGGGAGGGGCCCCACGGTGTGGCCCGACCACTATGGGGGATTAATCCCACATGACCGGCTGGCTGGGAATTTTTCTCTGGGTTTTTGATCAGGAGGCCTAGATTTGTTTGTTTTTTGTTTGTGTGTGTGTGTGTGTGTGTGTGTGGGGGGTGGGGGGGTGGGGGGAGGACATTGCTTATTAATAGGAGTGTAGCCTACTTAATGAGAGTCAATAAGCTTGTGTCAACACACATGCACACACCAACTGCCAATTAGACTGACTCCCAGCAGTAATGATTAGAAACACTTAGCAAGCAAAACTCCATGTTGTGGCGTCCATTTGTCATTTAGTAGTTTGTCATGCTAGTAGCAGGGTCATCCGACCAAACCCTCCTGGGATGAGGGAACTGTGGTTGATTGACTGACGGTCGGATGACCTAAATTGGACGACAGAGGATGAAGTCTTTATTATCCTCTCACCCTCCTTCCTCCCAGTGCAGGGGGTGTGAGGGGGCAGTGTGGGCCAGTGGGAGGGGGCAGTGCAGGGGTGTGAGGGGGCAGTGTGGGGGCCAGTGGGAGGGGGCAGTGCAGGGGGTGTGAGGGGGCAGTGTGGGGCCAGTGGGAGGGGGCAGTGCAGGGGGTGTGAGGGGGCAGTGTGGGGCCAGTGGGAGGGGGGGGTTGGGGGTGTTGGGGACTAGCGGGTGGAGAGTCAGTCCTGGATATTGCTATTGGCATGTGGCTATCGACCGTGTGTGTGTGTGTGTGTGTGTGTGTGCTACTCAGCAGGCTGAGCCACTGTCGCGCCCAGCGTTGATAAACCCCTCGGCTACACGTTTGTTTGGTTTGGTTCATTAGTTGATGTGCCATCGACTAATGAAAATTGTCCAGCATATCCTACCTAGAACGATTTAAAGGCACTTCATCCCTGGCTAGCCTTGTGCTGCTGTGGAATTTGACCCGATTTCTACGTTCGGTTTGTAGCAGACGCCCATTTCTGTCTTTGTAATGTAGTTGGGGGTCCGACAGGGTTGTGGAGGCTCCCAGGTGTCTGGCTGAGGAGGGCCCCTGGCCCCGGCCCTGGCCTCGGCCCACGGCCCCAGCCCTGGCCCCCGGGGCTCTGGAGGAGTGCTGGGGGTGTGTGCGCCCAGCCGGATAATTAAATGTGATGGCAATTTTTGATACAGTATAATGACATCACACCCCCCATGCCATTGTGGGGTTGTCTGGCCTTTCTCACTTTGGACACATGCTCACACACACACACACACACTCACTCACATACACACACTCACACACACATACACACTCACACACACACGCTCACACACACACACACACACTCACTCACATACACACACATACACACTCACACACACACACACACACACACACTCACTCACATACACACACACACTCACTCATACACACTCACACACACACACACGCTCACACACATCATGACTGGAGTTGGGGGGTTCCTCTCCTGCGTGTGCCTGGGGTGTGAAGTGTAGACGGGGAAGTGGAAATGTTTGTGTCTCTCCTCGTCAGCAGTGACACAGCAGTGTTACACCTGCTGCCTCCGTGCCTCCATGATACTGAGGCCTGGCAGCAGTGTTACACCTGCTGCCTCCGTGCCTCCATGATACTGAGGCCTGACAGCAGTGTTACACCTGCTGCCTCCGTGCCTCCATGATACTGAGGCCTGACAGCAGTGTTACACCTGCTGCCTCCGTGCCTCCATGATACTGAGGCCTGGCAGCAGTGTTACACCTGCTGCCTCCGTGCCTCCATGATACTGAGGCCTGGCAGCAGTGTTACACCTGCTGCCTCCATGATACTGAGGCCTGACAGCAGTGTTACACCTGCTGCCTCCGTGCCTCCATGATACTGAGGCCTGGCACCTCCCACCTCCTCAGAGCTGGCAGCTAGATTGATTCCTTCCAGGTGCAGGACGAACATTGGGCCTCACCTGTAAAGAGAAGCATTGGATATGTCTTACACTACCTTCCTCGTCTGCCAGCATAGAGGTTCAGATTGATTCACTTGCAAATGAACCCCCACATATATTCATATCTAAACCAGTCAACCATTTTTCAACCAAGTGGCAGCACTCGAGGTTTTGTTTTACTGCTTTTATTTAAGATGTTTTCCCGGTCCACGGGCGACGCTGGTTGAATGAATCCAAGTAGGCATTTTAAAAGAACAAACCCGAATAACGTGTTTTTAAAATCTGCTTCTGTCACTGTTTTAACTGGGCGCCTGTGGAGGAGTATTCATACCTTCAACACCTTCTACTCTCACCTTTTATTTCCTTCTTTGTCTTCTTGACTGAATTAAGCAGCGGTATCACACAGGTTAGGTGTGAAAACATTCAATATTCATGATCTGTTTTGGCCAGATGTTGACTTTAGAAGTCTGATCTGCAGCTCTGGAGCAACAGAGAAAGAACATTTAGCTCTAAAATATTCATGTTTGTTTGGGTCTCTCGGACTACTTTATATTCAACTCTTTTGATAAGTTCTATTGGTTTATTCCAGCAACAAGCTGATTGTGTGGATAATACATTCATATCTTTTATGTACAGTATTCAAATCATTGATATTCAGTATTCAAACGATCAAATGTTGGCGGTTTGTTGTTGTGCTAGTCTAGCGGTCCCTCGTGGAGATTTGGCACCATTTTGCACTCTTTCCTTTCGTTAGCATCGGTTAGCTGTGCTCAGGGGACATGGTGGAGAGCAGATCACAGTCGTCTCCACACAGGGATATAGGTCACAGCAATCAGAGATACGTCAACATCCTAAATTGGCTCACTGAATTAGCCTGCACTGCCACGCGGTGTGCGTGTGTACTTGACTGGGACATCGTCAGTGTGTTGATGTGTTTGTTGTGGTGGATGCCGTAGTCAGTTCTGGAGTTGGTTTTCAGAAGCCGACGTGTTCTCTCCCAGCTTCAGTATGCCCTACTACCCCCAAGACAAGCTTTGCAAATGTGGACAGAGAAGCAAGCCAGAAAGTTTGCTAACTACGGCGTTGTCATGAAACTCTGGATAGGCTCTCGTGTGCTCTTCCGTAAGCGTTCAGTAATTACCAGCATCACTATGGGACAGTTTCAGAAATCATCCTTTCATGCAGATAAATACATGTTCCCCCCCACTGTAAATGTAAAGTTAATCTTTAACATTCCCCATGGATAATATATCATTTCAAATAACTAATTAACGTTAATAAATAATTACCAACCCCCTACCACCACCACCTCCCTGTCTTCGAGTTAGATATTTAATTATTTGGATAAAGCTTAAGCTTCTTTGTAGGCTTCATGAAGACATTCGACGTGTGTTCTGTCAGAGGTCTGTTTGGTCCCTGTAGAGGCTGACTGTGTTCAGAGGCCTGTGTGGTCCCTGTAGGAGGCAGACTGTGTTCAGAGGGCTGTGTCAGTCCCCTGTAGAGGGCTGGCAGATTGTTCTGAACTGATATTAGAAGGACACGACCGTCTGAACCAGGAAGAAGCAGTCAGTTGAATGACGTCTGCTGGATGCTGGACTAGCCAACACAACACACACTCATTCTATTACAGTTGTTCTGATGTTGGGCTAACCACTGTGACATCACACACACACACACACACACACACACACACCCCTGTGTGGTCAAGTGTAGCCTGTTTTCCCAGCAGGTGTGTGTGTGTGGTGTGGACGGCTTGAGACAGGTGAAACTGACCATCTGTGTGTATGTTTGTGTGTGTGTGTGTGTGTGTGCGTGCGTGTGTGTGTGTTTGTACATACATACGTGTGTGTGCGTGCAGCTCCCTGCAGACTTCAGCCGCCTCCACCTGGCAGATGGCTTGCACCCACAGGTGACCCACGTCTCCTCCAGCCAATCAGGATGTAGTATCACCAGCGACTCAGGGAGCAGCAGCCTATCAGACATTTACCAGGTAAGAAAGTCCCGCCCCCTCCCCAGCGCCAGCCCTTTAAACAGACTCCCAGCAGAGCGGTCGACCCTGCACCCCTCGGTCCTGCCCCCCTCGACCCCGCCCCCAGCCTCCCTCGACCCCGCCCCCCCTCGACCCCGCCCCCTCCCTCTCGTGACTCCAGACGAGCCTCAAAGCCCTTCCTCCTAATCCTCTTAGCCCAACCCCCATAGCCTCCATGCACTGTCTCCTGCTGTGTGTCTGATGTGTGTGTGTGTCTGATGTGTGTGTCTGATGTGTGTGTGTGTGTGTGGTGTGTATGCTTTCGTACACAAATGTGCGTGTGCTGTTTCTGTAAACATAGTTAGTGTGTGCTGGATGGTGCGTGGGTGAGCTGTAGTGTGTGTCCTTGTGTGTGCTGTGTAGCTGGGTATGTATGTCGGTTGTACTGTGCTTGTGTGTGTGTGTGTACTGTACAGAGTGTTTACTGTACAGTGTGTGTCTGTGTGTACTGTACAGTGTGTGTGTGTGTGTGTGTACAGTGTGTGTGTCTGTGTGTACTGTACAGTGTGTGTGTGTGTGTGCAGGGATGGGGCTAGGTTGAACAGGCTCTACAGTGCCCAGTGTCTGATCCCAGTCCCTGATCCCAGTGTCTGAGCCATCTGGTGCTATAGGACCTCATTAGCAGGTCTGTAGCTGCTCTACAAAACCCCTCTCTCTCTCTTCAACTCTCTCTCTTCACCTCACTCTCTCCACCTCTCTTTCTTCACCTCTCTCTCCTCTCACTCTCCTCTTCACCTCTCTCTCTTCACCTCTCTTTTCACCTCTCTCTCCTCTCACTCTCTCTCCACCTCCAGCTCTCCTTTCTCTTAATCTCCCTCCTTCCTCGCCCTCCTTCCTTCCTCTTGTTTCCTTCTTGTTCTGTCCATCTCGGGGCAGCTTGTGTGTTGATCCTCCACCCCCTCGGTTCGTATCTGTATCATTACAGTAGCGCCTGGTGTGGTCCGTCTCCTGTCTGGTTCTCCTGTCTGGTTCTCCTGTCCGGTTCTCCTGTCCGGTTCTCCTGTCCGGTTCTCCTGTCTGGTTCTTCTGTCTGGTTCTCCTGTCTGGTTCTCCTGTCTGGTTCTCATGTCTGGTTCTCATGTCTGGTTCTCATGTCTGGTTCTCATGTCTGGTTCTCATGTCTGGTTCTCATGTCTGGTTCTCATGTCTGGTTCTCATGTCTGGTTCTCATGTCTGCTGTCTGTTCCCCCGCCAGGAGAACAGAGCTGCCCCTCACAAACATGCCACACTGTTTTGTGTCTGAATAAATCATGAAATGGGTTCCTCAGAAGGGTTGAAAGCATTGATCCAAGAATAGCCCTGTTGAAATATTAACATGGGCTCCTCCTCCCCCTCTTCCGTTTACCTACTCTCACAGCACGTTTATAGATCCTGCGTGGGGAGAATCTCACTCCTTCTAGTATTTACAGACATCATGTGACGTTCCTGATTAGATTGTAACTGGTTATCAGCTCCTAGTTGACTATCTTATCGACTCGTCTCTACGGAAAACGAATGTGTGTGCTTGCAATGACCGAAGACACACGCATCTACATAACTGTTTTCATATGCAAGACTACTTGAGATGTAATACTTGATTAACAAGCCTAGTAGTCTGTGTATTGAACCGTCCATGGTGGTCTCTGTAATGAGTCCCGTCCAGATTCACCAGGAGTTTAGCACCGTGAAAGATTTGAAATGAAAGCGTGTTCAAGGCCAGGCTTCTAGAGATCCAGAGGGTGCTGTAGTGCCTTGGCTGCAGCTGAGATGAGGTGTTGAGTCTGAAGGTGTAGAGAAGTCATATACTGGGCTTTCTGTTTCACACCTCCACACCTTTCCACAACTCCCCTGAGACTAGCCCCGCCCCTAACTCAATCTGCCCCCACTTCACCCCCATCCTGGCCCCGCCCCCTGCCCCGCCAGGCTCCGCCCCTCGCCGCCCAGGTGGCCACTCAGACAGGCCCCTGAATCATTAATGGTGCGTTTTGCACGTCTGCTTGAGGAGGGCTGACATGTTCATGAGGGGCCGGAGCGTCTGGTGTGTCTGAGGCGCTGAGAGGCGACCGGGCGTCCGAGGACCAAGATGCGTCTGGTGTGTCTGAGGCGCTGAGAGGCGACCGGGCGTCCGAGGACCAAGATGCGTCTGGGCCAGGCTTCTGCAGGCAGCTCGCCAGGTTACCCAGGTTACCGTCGCTCTCCGGTAAAACCGCGGAGCGCAGGCTCCGTGATCGGGTGAGGAAGAGGGTGCGTTTGTTCTGTGTCGCTGCCCGCTCCTCTGGGGGCAGCCTGGGTGGGGTGCGGTTTCTGTCTGTATTGTGTGTGTGTGCTCTCGTTCTGGAGGAGAGCTTGGTGTTCGGAGCCTGGCTGTGGTATAGCCTTTCGGCGATATTTATAGAAAGTTGGAACGTGTTGATTGATGCCACCCCGGAGTCTCTATTAATATCGTGTGACATTAGCAATTGCAGTGCTTTAGCTCCTTGTCTTTACCTTGTTCGCCCCCATATTTTCTCACTGCTCTGCTCTCTCCAGGAACCCGCCAGACTGGAGGGGGGGGTGACGGGGGGGGGGGGGGTGACGGAAGGGGGGTGACGGGACGGGAGGGGGTGACGGGAGGGGGGGGTGACGGGAGGGGGGGTGACGGGACGGGAGGGGGGTGACGGGAGGGGGGGTGACGGGGTTTGTCGGGTTGCCATGCAGCGGGTCTTTGGTGTTCGGTGTTGATGCGTGTGTGTGTGTGTGTCTCTGTTGGGCTTTGCGGTGCAACTCGTCAGTCTAGCTAAAGCCGGCAGATCTGCAGAGCGCCGGAGGCACCGTCTCATTGCTGCATTGTCTTGTTGAGGGACCGGCGTTGAACCCGTACCCCAGTTGAAGGAGATTCTGTGTTCAAATCTCATGCAGTTAAATGTAATATCCATAACCCTCTGCAGTCGGACCTAATACTCACTAACAACCTGCTACAGGTGCTTGTTTTTTATTGTTCCCTGAGCTGATCGCTGGAGCGGGCAGACATGTTGGATCTCTGGGTCCTTACCCCGATCTTCTCCTCTGCTGTAGCTGTGAGATCTTCTCTCTCTCCTGGTCGAATACAGACATGGTGGAAACCCTTCTGAGAATCCTTGTTTTGACATTCTGTCACTGACCATGATGATGAGCTGCTTAGACACGCTGCATGTTTTTATATTCAGACCAAGACTTGTTGTTGTCTTTGTTTGGGAAGGTTGGACCAGAAGCTGCTCCTGAATCCAGCGACACTTCCTGAATGACTCTGTTATATTTCTCCTAATGTGCCTGATGACCAAGATCTTTTCCTGGTTTACTGAGACCTCTTCCTGGGTCACTAAGATCTCCTCCTGGTTTACCGAGATCTCTTCCTACTTGACCGGGGAGCTCTTCCTGATTGACCAAGATCTCTTCCTGGTTTACCGAGATCTCTTCCTGCTTGACCAGGATCTCTTCCTGCTTGTGTTTCAGGCCACGGAGAACGATCAAGGAGACATGGACCTGAGCGGCCTGCCGGAGACGGCGGTGGACTCGGAGGAGGACGACGACGAGGAGGACATCGAGCGTGCGTCCGACCCCCTCATGAGCCGCGACATCGTACGGGACTGTCTGGAGAAGGACCCCATGGACAGGACCGATGATGACATTGGTGAGTGTCGACCGAGGGGCTGGGTGGAGGCAGGGTGGAGGCAGGGTGGAGGGTGGGGTGGAGCCAGGGCATCCGTCCGCGAGATAGGCCAGCAGGTGAGCTCTGCTCGCAGAGTTCACTCAGGGATCACCGGTTCGAACCCCGGAGAACTTAGTCTATAAACAACCCCTAATATACCCACTCTTTTTAATTGCGTCGCAGTTTCTTAGATGTTCTAGCAAGTGTTCTGTTGGGGAGCGCTACACCGAGAGTAATGAGGGCTAATTAGAACAAGCTTCTTTCGCAGAGTGGATATGCTTCCCAAACTCTATTGTAGCTTCATCAGTGCTTAATGAAGTGTGTAGGAAAGCGCCCCGCCCCTGCAGTTTGCCCCGCCCCTGCAGTTTGCCCCGCCCCTGCAGTTTGCCCCGCCCTGCAGTTTGCCCCGCCCCTGCAGTTTGCCCCGCCCCTCCTGAATGCAGCGTGAGCCACAGTCACTTCCACAATCCTCTGGGGCGTTCTGTGTTCGGCTCCTCTCACGTCCCCAGCGTGTGTGTGTCGTCGTCCCCCCCCCACACACACCCTCCAGGAACATTTCCTTCCACATGAAGCTTTTGATATCAGACCATGGCTGTGTACGCTATGAGTCATCCACAGGGGTAATGATACTAACTAAGGGGACTGGGTGAATATTATAATTTTTTATACTTGAATTCCCCCTGTCTCCGAGCTTGACTGTGGATGTGACGGGCGATCAGGGGATGATGTGTTTGATGTACAGAGAGTGAGAGGGCCCCCCCCCCCTCTCTCTTTCTCTCTCTCTCCCCCCCCCACCCCTCCCCACCCTCTTACTCGATGTGGCACAGGCCCCCACCCCCACGCTTCCTTTTCTAGGTCACTCTGGCACATCCTCTCCCGGCACATTAAAGTTTCAGTGCTTCCTTAGCTCCCTCCTCCACTCTGTTGCCATGCCAAGTACAGGTCAGCCAGTGCATGCAGCCTGAGCTGCAAACTAGCACCAGACTAGCGCTACGCTAGCACCAAGGATAGCAGCAGACCAGCCCCATGCTAGCTCAAGACTAACGCCAGACTAGCCCCCATGCTAGCCCCATGCTATCCCCATGCTAGTTCTACGCTAGCAGGGTGGGGCTCTTGGTTCCCTGGACCTTGCCACAGCTTAGCCGTGGCTAGCTAGGGAAACACAGACATGCATCCCCAAACGAAGACCCTTTTATTATTACAGGAAGTCTTTACAAGAAGAGTCAGCATCGATTGAGCTGATTCATGTTTGTAAGGTCAATGAAAGGGTTATCTTCTTAGTGTGCTCTACATAATCACCTGGTGGTGTGGTATTCATCATGGTAGCAAGGCTGAATACTAAACTCTACTCTGCCTTCCTCTCCTCCTCTCCCCTCATCCTCTGCCTTCCCCTCTCCTCCTCTCCTCTCCTCTCCTCCTCTTCTCTCTCCTCTCCTCTGCCCTCTCCTCCTCTGCTCACCTCCCTCTCCCAGAGCAACTCCTGGAGTTCATGCACCAGCTGCCAGCGTTCGCCAACATGACCATGTCTGTCCGGAGGGAGCTGTGTGCCGTCATGGTGTTCGCTGTGGTGGAGCGGGCAGGAACCATCGTCCTCAACGATGGAGAAGAGGTCTGTCTGCCTGTCTCTCTGTCTGACTGTCTCTCTCAGTCTGTCTGGGTCCAGTGTGTCAAGGGTTTGGGCTTAAATCCATTGTCTGTCAGAGAGAGAGAGGGGGGAGGGAGGGAGAAGAGAGAGAGGAACAGAGATGGGAGAGGGAGGGGGTGAGTTGAGGTGAGGTGTGGGAGAAAGGAAGAACGGAAGAGAGAGAACGGAAAAGAGTGAGAGAGCGAAAGGAGAGGGATGGAGGGGGGAAGAGAGAGGGGGGAAGAGAGAGGCTGTATTTCCTGTCTCGGTGGTGTAGACTTGTGCCTCTCTCTCTCTTGCCACCAAGACCTTTTCTTCCATTTGAGGGTTTTTTTCTGCTCTATTAAACATGAATGACTACCTTCTCTCCCAGTCCCTGAGTCCTCCCCCCCTCAGGGGAGCAGCACACATCTCATATCTACTCCTCTTTACTGGGGCTGCACCCTGACTCTGAATCGAGCCATTTTGGTCATTTTTACGCTTCAGTACACCCAAACAATAGAGTGTGAAGCGTGCCTTTAAGGCCAAGCCGGCAAGCCACAGGAAACCAGTGAGCTGATGTAACTCTTACTGTGACCATACGCTGGTGTTGGTGCTGGAGGAAGACGTTTGGAGCCTGTGATGTTTGTTGTGGTGGAAGAGAGAGAGTTCATCCATTATGTCGCAATGTGGGATTTTAACTATCGAGTCTAATGAGAACCCATAAAAACATTCCTTTATATGCTATAAAAATATATGATATTTATTGTAAACCAACTCAAATGTAGTTAGTAAACGCATTTGACATGATTAGGATTCCAAAAATGGAAATCAATCATCTCGCTGAGTCCCTTGAATCCAGCACCAGTTTGTGTACGGTACACTATGGTACACTATGGTACACTATGGTACACTATGGTACACCACACCTTGAGAACGAGTGGGTCCCCAGCTCTCGTCCACCTCTGACCTGCCGCTCTCTGCTGTCCCAGCTGGACTCGTGGTCGGTGATCCTGAACGGCTCCGTGGAGGTGACGTGCCCAGAGGGCCGCGCTGAGATCCTGTGCATGGGGAACAGCTTCGGGGTGTCGCCCACCATGGAGAAGGAGTACATGAAGGGCGTGATGAAGACCAAGGTGGACGACTGCCAGGTACAGATCAGCTTGGAGGTCACAGGACGGAGGATGGATGTGTTGTTGATCCTTATAGTGTTGGCGGAGGGGAAGACATGACTGTGACGGATGGAACCTTTAATCTCTGCTTTTCTCTTCCTCCTCCTTCTTCTCTTTCACCTCCTCTCCCTCCCCTCCCCTCCCTCCTCCTCTTCCTCCCCTCCCTCCTCCCCTTTCTCCTTCTCCTCTCCAGTTTGTGTGCATCGCCCAGCAGGACTACTGCTGCATCCTGAACCAGGTGGAGAAGAACATGCAGAAGGTGGAGGAGGAGGGAGAGATCGTCATGGTGAAGGAGCATCGCGAACTGGACCGCACCGGAACCAGGAAGGGACACATCGTCATCAAGGTGAGGCTGGGACTCTTATCACACATCATGTCCACACAGAGACTCCCCAGCACATACTTTCACTTAGTTTCGTTCTAATCTAACTGTTTTACCGGGCAAAGTAGTATTTTTGAGAAGGCGGCGTCAGTGGTGGAGCAGTGTTGAGCGTCAGTGTTGAGCGTGCCTTTCCCCTCCGGCCCTGCAGGGCACGACGGAGCGCCTGACCATGCACCTGGTGGAGGAGCACTCGGTGGTGGACCCCACCTACATCGAGGACTTCCTGCTCACCTACAGGACCTTCCTGTCCAGCCCCATGGTGGTGGGGCACAAGCTGCTGGAGTGGTTCCACGATCCAAGCCTCAGGGACAAGGTACACACACATGGACACACACAGCTAGACTATCACACACATACACATGGACACACACACACAGCTAGACTATCACACACACACACACACAGCTAGACTATCACACACCACACAGCTAGACTATCACACACACACACACACACCCACACACAGCTAGACTATCACACACACACACACACCCACACACAGCTTGACTATCACACACACACACACAGCTAGACTATCACACACACACACACACACACACAGATAGACTTTCATACGCTCACACCTACACATCATTCAGACAGACCATACACCTGTAGACCCACATGTGCTGTGATGGTGATCTCCCCCTGTGCTGGTTTCCCAGGTTACACGGGTAGTCTTGCTGTGGGTGAACAATCACTTCAACGACTTTGAAGGCGACCATGCGATGACACACTTCCTTGAGGAGTTCGAGAACAATCTGGAGAGAGAGGTCGGTTTCTTTCTCAAGTTAAACATCTCCTCATGAACCCTCGTACAGTATCACATCCTCCAGTCACCCTCCTGGCCTTTGCTAAAACGCATATAAAGTTCATGTTTAGGTGAAGTTCTATGGCCTCATATGCGAAGCCCTCTGTGACATTGCATGTAAAAAGGACTACAGACAGATTTTGAATGCTTCTTTTTATTTATATATATATCTTATTCAAATTTTTGTCTTTCCAGAAAATGTGCGGGCATCTGAGACTGTTAAACATAGCGTGTGCTGCCAAGGCCAAGCCCCGGCTGGTGACCCTGACCAAGCCGTCCAGGGAAGCCCCGCTTGCCTTCTCCCTGCTGGGCGGCTCTGAGAAGGGCTTCCGCGTCTTCATCGACAGCGTGGAGCCGGGGAGCAAGGCTGCAGAGGCGGGGCTCAAACGAGGAGATCAGGTACGACCGACGCCACCGCCGTCACCCATCATCATCACGACCATCATCATCATCCTCGTCACTGTCCAGATCTTCATCTTTACAGTTATAGTCGTTCAGTCATGTAGACGGGAGTCTGAGAGGTTTCAGTCAAGCACTGAAACCTGAGTTCTGTGGCACTGAAACCTGAGTTCTGTGGCACTGAAACCTGAGTTCTGTGGCTGGCTGTTGTTGAGGCTTAATCCCTTAACCCCAAACTCCCCTTCAGCTGTTTCCCCACAGGAAGTGTGAGACACAACTTCCTGCCACACATTTCATTCTCATACCCTCTTCAGTCGGATCATTTATCACCATTAAACACGGCGGATGTCTGCCAGCACAAGAGCTCAACCCTATCTGTCGCAATCCACTCCTCATCAACCTATTAGCCACTTAACCTCCGCTGACCTCTGAACTCAAACTACATTAAGAGCTGAGAGCGGACCTGGGAACTGCTGTTAGAGCTTGCTGCTCCATCAACGCCGTGGTAACGAGTGACAGCACAGGAAGTAGAGTTGAAAGGTTCGCTTCCTCCGACCGCTCTGAGGGGTAGCTAAGCGGCCACTAGCTGGAGAGGAAGCCCTGCCAGGACTGCAGGTGTTCACAGGATGCAGTGGACACTTCCTGTTTCCTGCTGTGATGTCATAGACAGACTCAAGCGTTCTAGTTGCGACGGTGGCATCAGCTTGTCGATGTGGAAAAAGGTGGAAGACATTTGTTGACCTGTGTTTGGTATCGTTTCGCAGATCTTGGAGGTGAACGGACAGAACTTTCGAGAACGTCCAGCTCACCAAAGCCAACGAGATCCTGAGGAACAACACGCACCTGTCCATTACTGTGAAAACCAACCTGTTAGGTGAGACACGGCTTCCTAGACAGCCAGCTTTGACACGAACACTCACACGCACATCACAACAAACCCTCTGCTTACACAACTAAACGTAGACGCCCCTCCTCCCTCCCCCCCTCCCTCCTCCTCTCCTCTCCCCCTCCCCCTCCCTCCCCTCTCCTTCCCCTCCTCCTCCTCTCCCTCCTCCTCTCCTCTCCCCTCCCCTCCCTACCCCTCCCCTCCTCAGTGTTCAAGGAGCTCCTGAGCAGGCCGGAGCAGGACCAGGAGGCCGAGGGGGAGGAGGAGGACAGGAAGAACGGAGCGCCTCACCTCCCCAAGATCGGAGACATCAAGAAGGCCAGCCGCTTCTCCATCCCGGACCTGGCGGTGGACGTGGAGCAGGTGATGGGTCTGGAGAAGGTCTCCAAGAAGGCCAAGGCCAACACGGTGGGAGGACGCAACAAGCTGAAGAAGATCTTCGACAAGACTCTCACCAGTATCCTGCCCCCCAAACCATACAAGTAAGTTGTAGGATATTTTGCTGTGACGCAGGGTGCTGTGATGTTGCTCTGGTTATGAGTTCCATGGATTTTGGACTCTTTTTTGGGTCGTAGGATTTGTGGATGATTCCTTAAAAAAAATGTAGTACAAAAAAATCCTAGCGGCCACATTTTAGTTCCCCCTCTCTTCCTCACAAACATCGCCCTCTACACTCCAACAACGGAACTGCACCCTAACCTGCTCCTCCCCCTCACCTCCTGTTTCCATAGCGACGTCGGCGTGGGCCAATCCCAGGACGACAGCATCGTGGGGCTGAAGCAGTCGAAGCAGGTCCCCCCGGCGCTGCCAGTCAGCGGCAACCTGTCGTCCTCCAACCCAGACCTGCTCCAGTCTCACCACCGCATCCTGGACTTCACCAACCAGCCAGGTGAGGGCGCTGCGCTCGCCACAGGAGGCCTGCCCCTGCTCCTGCCCCTGCTCCTGGTCCTCACTACCACCCTCATCCAGCACGGACCATTCCTAGTTAGCTGGTTGAAGAGCTGAATCGGAGCAGGGTTGGGTGTGAATCTACTGGAGGTCCCTCCAGGAGCAGGGTTGGAGTGTTAACCTAGGAGGGTAGATGTCCTTTTCAATTCTTCCTGCCTGATTGTACATTCCTTCAGTACATGGAAATTAAATACTAGACTAATATAGTCATTAAGTCATAATCCCAATGTATTTAGTTAGCAGACATCTTCCTCTAAAACCACACACACTGGAGGATTTGAACCTGTGATCTGTAGCTATGCTGTGAAAGACCCCACCGCTAAGCTTTCTAACCTCTGTAGAGAGAGACGTGTCAAATCAGGCTCTTTTCCCTTCCTTCCTGACGGCAGTTGATCATTACAGGGAAACTAAAGGGAGTGAAACATTAATCTAGTCAGTGATTTGTTCCTCCGACTTCATGAATGGATATTTTATTCAAAAAGGATCCATTTGAAATGAATCAAAAGTTCTCTCTCTTTGGATTCAAATGTACACCAGCTTGAAATTAGAAATGTTTCTCTGAGCCATAAACACATTTGAAACCTCCCACATCTCGCTTATGCTGCCCATACTGTATGATGCTGGCAGCCTTGCTGTTATTAGGAAGAATTCTGGTGTCTCTATTTCCAGCCTCCATTAACAGATTCCCACACCGTGTTGTTTCAGCCCCGGTCGTGACCAGTGAGTATCTTCCCCGCTCTGCTTGGGCCGCAACTTCTCTCCTATACGCTTGTCTTCTCAAAAGCTCATCAACAACTCTTAGCTGGATTACGAGGTTGTTTAGGTTTAACGGGTGCCCTGTCCTCTCATAATCAAACTGGCTTTGGTGTCAAATTCTCTGTTGTGTGGCTGCGATCTGGGCTGGGTTGATTTCAGTGTGTGGGTCTAATGAATCTTAACTACAGTGGGTGCTGTGTATCCTGTGTTCTCTCTTTGATGGTTGAGTTGACAGATTGAGTTATATAACATCTCTGTTGACTATAAACAGATCATAGCACACATGCTATACGCACCACCTACGCACTGGTGGGTTATTTCAATCTGAGTTGTCAGGTGTTGCTTGGTAACTAATGGATGCAGACATGTCAGTGTGTCATCATGATTCAGGTTGTATCTAATGGCAACCGTTTCTAGGTGACGGTGCTTGACTTACACCTCTGTCAGGGTGGTGAATGTGACACGGGCTGGTAAACAGGTCCGCATGTCGGCAGTCTTTACATTTAGTCATTTAGCAGACGCTCTTATCCAGAGCGACTTACAGTAAGTACAGAGACATTCCCCCGAGGCAAGTAGGGTGCAGTGCCTTGCCCAAGGACACAACGTAAATTCGCACGGCTGGGAATCGAACCAGCGACCTTCTGATTACTAGCCCGATTCTCTAACCGCTCAGCCACCTGACTCTTTGAATCGTGCTCGGACGCAAAAATCGTATTTCCATTCACGTTACAGTTATATCATCATACTCTGAAACATCGGACGATAACATCTGTTTGGTTCCCTCCCCTTCAGACATGTCGGACCAGGTGCTGCGTGTGTTCAAGGCTGACCAGCAGAGTCGCTACATCATGATCGGTAAAGACACCACGGCCAAGGAGGTGGTGGTGCAGGCCATCCGCGAGTTCGCCCTGACGGCCGCGCCGGAAGCCTATTCGCTGTGCGAGGTGTCCGTCACGCCGGAGGGCGTCATCAAGCAGAGACGCCTACCGGAGCAGCTCTCCAAACTGGCAGACAGGATCCAGCTCAGCGGCAGGTAGGACACCTCCTCCCGCCCTCCTTTTCTCCTCTCCTAGCTTCCTCTCCTATCACCGTCATCCTGGCCTCCTCTCCTATCACCTCTCCTAGCCTCTCCTCCTAGCCTCCTCCTCTCCCATCTAGCCTCCTCTCTTAGCTGCCTCTCCTCCTCGTCTCCTCTCCTAGCTTCCTCTCCTATCACCGTCATCCTGGCCTCCTCTCCTATCACCTCTCCTCCTAGCCTCCTTCTCTCCCATCTAGCCTCCTCTCTTAGCTGCCTCTCCTCCTCTTCTCCTAGCCTACTTCCCCTACCTCCTCTCCTTGCCTCCCCATCTACATCACCTCCCATCTCCTCTCCTCCTTCCTCAACAAGTCTTGCTATGCACCCCCCCCCCGCACCCCCCCCCCCCCCCCCCAGGTACTACCTGAAGAGCAACATGGAGACGGAGACCCTGTGCTCTGACGAGGACGCCCAGGACCTGCTGAGGGAGGGCCAGATCTCCCTGCTGCAGCTCAGCACGGTGGAGGTGGCCACCCAGCTGTCCATGAGGGCCTTCGAGCTCTTCTGCGCCATCGAGCCCACCGAGTACATGGACGACCTGTTCAAGCTGCGCTCCAAGACGGGCTCGGCCAGCCTGAAGCGCTTCGAGGAGGCCATCAACCTGGAGACGTTCTGGGTGGCGTCGGAGGTGACGAGGGAACCCAACCAGCTGAAGCGCATGAAGACCATCAAGCACTTTGTGAAGATCGCCCTGCACTGCCGCGAGTG